>JAODTK010000911.1:0-12818 GCA_026419785.1 Sclerodactyla briareus
AATCGATAATAAGCTTCTCGCTGCCCCTTTTCAAATTCAGTATTCCTTGCCGACGGGCGAAGGCGGGAGGAATTCCTTTAATTGAGCAACCGTGCCTATATATTCTGGATAATTACACCTTTGAGGCAAAGGTATTTTGTACTTAATAGTTATATAATCTGAACACTTCTTCTGTATAATTTTCGAAACTGAGTAAATGTGATACTAGAAGAGGAACAATACCAAATGTCACCACTTGCTATGTGCACCTTTATGAACCCAAACCCACTTTTTTATCGTTCTATTTGAACCCAACCAAATATTCTTCAAACAGAACTGCCAACATATCCATTCTGTCACTGCCAAAACAATGTTTTCTTCTCCTCATGACAGGAGCGAGCAAGTTGCATCATTTAATAGGGCCTCATCTTTATTTTGCAAAGATCTACATTCGCCGCCACATTTATGAAGAATTTAAAATTGAAACTATCACTTTACGTTTTCTCATAAAGTGAAAAAATCTTTGCCAGTCTTATTTGTCGTCATCTATGAATTCACTCACACCAGCCAACTTTCTGCAACACATGGCATTCTAATTCTACGTATCAATCTCTGAAAAATGTACATGCATACCAACAAACGATGAACTAAAAACCAGAAAGCCAAGAGGCTTAGTGATTACTTGACTCTTTCTGACACCCTATAGCCAAGAACACAAGGACCAAGGGTTAATTGTTTGACCCGTCTCAAGGGGGGCAACATCACGTACCATTTTTCCCCAAACCAACAGGGCTCTATACTCTTGAGAAAGACACTACACTTAATTTCAAGTTTTCAGACGACCCTGGGTTGACCTCAAATGAACTCCGTCCTGACCCCAAACATAGGGTTTTAATGACTTATCATGGAGACTCAGATACCAGTATGAGCTCATCCTCCGGTGGGTTGAGTTATCGTGTTAACAAGCCAAAATTTGCCGAAATATTACTTTTCACAATTTTTATATTCTTGACCAAAATCACCCCGACCTGACCAAAAACAATAGGGTTCCTGTACTCCCCATAAGAAAGTCTCCCACAAAATCTCACCTGTCATGACCCAACCATTCGGACTTAGCGTGGTTTTACCAAGGTTTTCAGATTTATACCTCTGGAACCTGACCCCAAACAATAGGTTTCATGTAACTCCTCATGGGGAACACACATACCAAGCATGAGCTACATTCCTCCAGCTTGATCGGACCAACTTTTCGGACTTATCGTGTTTACAATGGCTTTCAGATTTGACTCTGTGACTCAAGATGACCTTTGACCTGACCACCCCAAAACGATAGAGATCATGTCTCATCATGGGAACACACATAACCAAGTACGACTCAATCCACCCAGGTGGGGTTGAGTTAGTGTTTTACAAGGCAACATTGGGGCAAAATATCAATTTTATTATTATTTCTATTTCTTTCTTCTTCTTTCTTCTATTCCCTCCAAATGACCAACCCCAATCAAACACTCAAACAATAGGGTTCTTACTCCCCATAAGGAAGCTATACTCAAATTTCAACTTGATCGAACAAGCATGGACACTTTACCTCCATATGACCCTCTGACCTGAAACCCCCAAAACCAATAGGGTCTTGTGACTCATCATGGGGACAACATACCAATCTGCGCTTCATTCATCCAGGTGGGTCCAGTTATCGTGTTACAAGCCAGCGGTCACATACACCCACACACACACATACATAATACATACATACATACATACAGACATACATACATACATACATACATACATACTACATACATACATACATAGTTGAACAATCTTGCATCTTTTTAACCAGAGTAACTACGACAATATGATTACAAGCGGTGGAATAATTATACATAGCCATACTGAATGAGTCAAAACGAGTAACTAGAAGATCATTACCAACTGCAAGTGAAACACTGTCAGTGGGGGCCAAATCACACCTCAGATACCACCACGAGTCCACTACAGTCTAGCGCGTTTTCTTTTATTCCAAATCATATAGATCCGATGCTGCTGCGCTGATGCTTAGGTCTCTAGATGGAACTGTCTTTTCTTGGCATTGATTCCCAGCATCTTGAAGCCTGTAGGAACACGCTTATGCACACTTCCTAGACTAGCCAAACCGAAACAAACCGTTTTGCTTTAAGTAATGGGAGAATCTAGATGATCAGATCATTCAGGTGCCTGAATTTAACATACAATACTACATAATACATACACAACCCCAGGCGCGGATCCAGAGGGCGCACCAGGCGCGCGCCCCCCCCCCTAACAAAATCTCAATAGGATTTTTTTTTTTTTGCGTTTGCGGCTGAGCCGTTGAGTTAACTTTACACAAACCCCATCTGCCCTCTGTCCCACAGTCATAAGAAGCACCAGATACGATGGGTTGCATTGTTAGGTATTTCTTAGCTCCTCATAGCTATCGCCGTATCTCTAGGCACGTAAAACCCTACTTTAGTTACGGGCCGAGTGCGCGGTCCAGTGCTATAATGATTTGCGACGACAATTGTGGTGATCCCCCACGTTTAGAGCGGCCAACGCGCCTTTGAATGTTTGTGTGGCGAAAACAAACATTTCTCGATGATGAAGAAACATTTCCGGTCGACAGATTTGTAGCCATGGGGTCAACATGGTGGGTGGAAGGGGGGGGGGAGCCGGGGACATGTCCGCCCATCCTTTACAAAAGTGGGGAGATATAGATGTTTGTACCCCACCACCCCCCCCCCCCCCAAAACACCACTTTTACGGACCGTAATAAAAAATAGAATAGGGCACATGCCCGATTTTGTATCACTCTAAAGGATTCAAAGTTTGTCTAACAAACAAAAAATCGCGTTGAAAATTTTCTAAGTCTACTAATTCCAGGTGCGGACACGCGGTTGAAGATCTGGACCGACTAGGCGGATTCGAAGGTGTACCCATGTTTCATACCGAATTCTCGAATTTCAAATCGAATAGCCAAAAGTGCCATTATTTGTTATAGCGCAATGTCGTTTTTATCCAGGACGTTGTGGCTGAATAAGGAGATGTAATGCTTCGACATCAATTTGTTCACTCGAAATTTCAGAGACTTGGGGGAAGACTCTGCCCTCCCCCACCTCAGTTTTTCTGAGATGTTGAACAATCGTGGAAGAAACCTGGGAAGAAAGAGCCAAAGTGCTGAAAAAATGCGTTAATTTTTTGCAAGAAGTTTCGATGAAATGCACGGAAATCATGCAATTTTTTTTCGCGCTCGAGCAGTTCACGGTGGCTGACTTGTAAAATTTGAGTACAAATTTTCTGCTCCCGAAATGGAATGGTCCCGTACGCCTATGGCGTTTTCCCTTCGATCCCACCAGGAACTGTTTCGGTAGACCCCTGGATCCCACGCCAACAAAAGCCAGAGTAGAAAAGGTAACAAAGAAAAATCACCATGGTTGATATTCGGGTAATAATCTTAGTATGACATGGACAACTTTTTGGCCTGGTCTTTACTCAAATCACACATGGATGTGATGGGTGTATTGAGCCGGCAAGTGCCATTTCCGTCGATATGGAGGGTATGAGAATCTGAAATTTTCGCGCTACGCTCCGCGTCAACCGATGGTGGCGCTTCGCTTAGATGGTATTTGCTTCGATGTGCCCCCACCCCCCCAACACTTTCAAAAGGATCGAGCCCCTGTTGTAGCTACATTGTTTATGTGTCACGCGATGGGTAAATGTCCCACGAGGACCTTCAGTCGAAGATAGCTACTGTGTGGAGACGGGTAAGTATTTACGGTTTATTTGGACATGTTCTTCATACGGATTTATCAGGTGCATGCGCGCAAGGGGATTGGTCTGTCCGAAATCGATACACATCTACGAAAGAAAATCACCCCACCCTCTTGGGAGAAATCTATCCATGCCTGCGCCAAAAGTATTTGCTATAAGGTGCACACGTACCATGGGGATTGAGAGGCAACCGTACATGGCCAAGTATTTGCTATAAGGTGCCACATTACCATGGGGATTGAAGACAAACGTACATGTGTTGGTGGGTTTGTGTTATCGTATTTATACAGACACGAAAATTGACAAAATATAACTTTTTCATAATTTTCTCTAAGAATGCCCTCATCTACATTCACAGGATCCTGTCCAATCAGTAGAAAGGTTTCAGTTTGATCAGGCGTTTCGGGCCAAGCTTATGGGCTAATCCGATGTTGGCGAGAAACAGTCGCACACTCTTTCTCAAAAAACGCACACCAAAAAAAATATAGTCTTGTACCCCCCCCCCCCTCCCCCCCCAGAAAGCTCGAAATGTCAATTTAGCCTTGATCTGGGCCATTTGAGGCTGTGCTCGTGGTGCAAGGGTTAGACATCTCGTGATCGCCTATGACCTTCAAATTCAATCAAAAACAATTGTCCTTTTCACTCATCACGTTTGCGATTATGAAGGTAGATTCCATACGCGCAGTTGGAACACTTTGTGAAGACTTTGTCCATCAAAGGACCAAAAAAATGTGTATATTTGGGATCATTACTTGCAAATTGTGTCCAGTAGTACTAAGTTGAAGTGGGTTAAATCCAGGAGCTAATTTAATGGTCCACCAGGTGTTCCTCCAAGATCCAGTTCATAAATTTTTGGGTTTATGCTTCTTTCAACAAAATAACGAGAATGCCGTTTTCGGCATCTGGGAGTCTTCAGACCAGAATTTTGCTGGTGCGCTTCGCGCACCATATGAAACCTTTTCGACAATTTGCCGATCAACTGACGAGCCAGACAACCACCCAAATTCTCCCAAGGTCGTGCAGGCACACAGAGAATCATCGACTTCGAATTTATAAACTGCAGTATTTCATCACTAGTTCATCGTACTCAACAAAAAAAATACATTGAAACTGATGGAAAAGGTTTCTCTTTCAGAATATGTTAATGGTTCTGGTACAAAATAAGTCATATTTGGGACGGGCAGTCTGAAACCCTGGTTCCGAAGTGTTTACGTTTAATAAAAACAATTAACGAGTCTTAACTGTAAGATGATGTTTGATTGGGATTTACTGACCATCATGCAAACGGTGAGGGATTGACATGAGATGACATTCAGATCGACCGACTTCAGTTTTTCAAAGTGGAGGTCAGCTACGAGCCGGCCAGAAAGATGTATTTAGGGTGGGCATTCCCTTGAAATGGGAGGAGGGCATGTAATACTCACCATTGCATGTGGTCAGTTTAAAATCCCATTCAAAACATCATCTTAACGGTAAGACTCGTTTAATTGTTTGATTTCAACTCCCATCATGCAACACCTAGGCATTCCATGAGACTTCAATGAGTCGGTCCTGACTGACAAACCAGTCAAATAGGCCAGTTCTGACGTCGAAAAATGAATCAAACAATTCACGGCATTTTACTTTCGCCGTCTGTATTCGTATTCAAAATAATCGGATTGATCCAAACGAGACAAGAAATGAGAACCTAAATTATAGGGCCCATACTATGAGCTCATAGCCATTGTCATATCCTGATCTGAGTCTATGTCACTGACGAGGAACCTAGAACACTTTTTGCCAAAATTTTCCTTGATTGTTTTATGGGTTTATTATAAAAGTAGCAAAAGTCCTTTTCCGAACTCCAACCACGCCGGTACTGAAGGATGACATCGACTGGAAGACTTGTCCGCAGTTGACGAAACGATGCCGCCCCTCTGCTATTGTGCTTTGTACAAACTGACAGCAATCCAGCCGATGCACATGACCTGCTTCACCCACCTTGCAGGGTATCCTGGAGAAAGCTTTAGTGTTTCGTGTAATAACTGAGTCTCTTTGTCAAGCAGCTGTTTCCGTACATTTGTAAGTACTTTCAAGACCCAAGAAAACACTTATTCTGTCATCCTTAGGAGAATCATTCAAAATTAGTTTCGGCTGCTTTTTGTGAGCTAGATGTTTCAATGTCCTGATAGTAAAAAAGAAACGAATTCGACGTCTTTTGCAGTCAGACGTGAAGAAACTGGATGTCTGTATTCTTTGCGCTGTCACAAGCGCCGATGATTAATAGAAGCACCAACTGTGAGTTAGGCTTTTAATGTTATGTATCCAGAGGATGTAGCTTGCGCAAATAATCCAGGCCAACGATACATCCAAATGTTGAGTATCTATGTTTGGGTGGGTATAGTCGAATACGAATTCTAAAATCGCGAACCAGTGGGATGTGCCCCAATAGCTATGTCACTGGAAATGATGTTAGTGCTGAAATAGCGCTCCGAGCGGAGTTTATGCTGTGTATCCAATGCGATTAGAACAACTGCGTCAAGAAACTGTAGCAGATGTTCTCAGAGGGGAAAGTAGGCGCAGACGACAGTAGTATCCCTGGGATTTGCAGAATTAAAGCCATCGTTGTGATATGGAACTGGACTGTTTGTTGGTGCCAGTTCGCCATTAGGACAAGATGATTTCGTGGTTTTGCTTGGAATCCATCTTGTGGAGACTTCGACAAGAGCCATGCAAGCAGTCGTAACTTCCCGCGTCACGGGTGCTTGTCGGTACTCCCCGGGAGTGATAGCAGAGGAATGGGTCGTTGGTCAACATCGCGGCGGCCCGCAATGGTCATGGATAACTGGTTGAATTGAAAACAACGCTTGCGTTGGCCAGTTGGGAAGTTAAAATATCATTTGCCTCCTCCTCTTGGATCTTCCATAGGCAGGACCAATACATAAAAAGAAGGAACGCATAGACAAATAATGTGGACCCCTAATAGAGAAAGCATTTATGAAAAGGCGTCTGAATCTGGCTTCCAGGAGACGTAAGGCGTTACCTGTTTGTTTTGACTAGAGGCGAATAAATCAATATCTGGCTTCCCCCCAAGTTCGGTTAGTGTGAAAAATGTCACAGTTAAAACATCCGCTCCGTGTTTGTGTTTACCTGTCGGATAATAATCCGCCTGGTTGATTTTGCTTCCCTGGAATAAAGGACACGACAACCAGACAGGTTTCTCGATACACCAAAGCGAATCTGGTTGTGATGCATTACACTCGGGTGAGTGAGTCCCACCCATGGAATTAATGTACGGCAATTGCAGTTGCATTGTCACACATTACCCGGTATGCTTTCGAGCATAGAGGAACAAATGGACGTAGAAGCGGGAGGGCTGGGGGGGCTGCAGCCCCTCCCCCCCCCCCAGCAAATATTTTCAGCGAACATTCGGGCAGTGCGGTTGTTTTAGGGCACCGACTGAAATATGAACAGTATATTTCGGGCAAATCACTACAGCCCCCTCGATATAATTCGGGCCTCCTACGCCCATGAGGAACAAAGATTTGTCAAACCAAGGAAAAATAGCTTGTAATCCAACACATTAATATGTGGCGGACCTTCTCCGGTAGGACATCGCCGGCCCCCAATTGCAGTAGTCGCACAATGGGCGCCCCCAACGATGTCGAGGCATCGGTATACAAGATAACACTGGGATCGGTTCACCAATTGCATGTATGCTGTGGCTAGATTGACAACACCAATCTATTTCTTCAGGACGCTTTCGAAATTGTTAGAGAAGAGGTTTCAAAATTCCTAAACCCCGGTTTCAAAGCTTCATTCTTTTCCACTCCGAATGACGGTTTAAGAACAGTCGACCAAATGCACCCCTGGGTAGTGGTAGTAGAGATAGAGGATGCCAATTATTCTTGCCAACTCACGCACAGTAGTCTTGTTTGACCTTTAAACTTTCTTAACTTTTGGCTGACGCCCTTACCTTTTCGGTTAGTAGGGCGGACTGTCATGTCATTCCGGGATCAGCTGCACCCCAAGGAACCCAGGCGCCTGAGTGGTACGAGACAGATGGTCTTATGTGTGAGAAAACCAATTGTGGAAAAGGACAGCAGGCCGTCCTGACGGTCTCAGGCATCCCGTTTAATATTGGTGAAAAAAAGGAGTCATCGATATACCCCCCAAACAGGCATGTCCCTTGCAGCGTAAGCTGGAAAATAAGGGCTCAGCAATTTCGTGAAAATGCGGAGGGGCTGGACGAGAGGGCCATTGGGGAGGCAGGTATTTGTAACAAACGGACCCTCCAATCAAATTTTAGGTATGTCTAGAAGAAGGTGCGATGGGACGGAGTAATACGATCCTTCAGTCTATGAAGCAAAGTAGCCAATTCTTTGTCCTTAAAGTTAGGGAGTTTTTAATGCCCATTTTAAACTGGTTGGATACTGCACGAATGAATAAAATCTTGAGGTTCAGGATTCATGCGTAGTCCATCCTTTTTTTGTGGTCTGAGAAAATAGGTGACAAAAAACTCATCCGGTGTGGTTAAGGCTGGTTCAAGAACAGCCTTACTAAGAAGTTTTGTATATTTCCTTTTTTAAAAGGTTCCGTTACGTGCATGAAAAGACTTGATTGTAGTGCATGACCGTTTTGGCAGGAGGACCAGACTCGAATTCAACTTCGTTACCCTGAAAAAATGTCCGAATAAATTGTCTGAGTCAATTTCATCCAGTCCTGTAAAGGACTGTATTCGACCCCCTGGCTTCATAGGACTGGTTAGGTGAAACGTGGAGATGTTGATGCAAGAATTCACTCCTTCAGATTGTTTTTTTCATGCCCCTCGTGGTGATGGGCCGGCTTGACGACGGCCCCTGCCTCCGAAAAAGGGACGGCTTTAATGAGGGTGGAACCGTTGATGTACCCGCCCCTCCGCCACGCTGGTAGCGGCATTCATCCTGTCCGTGGATGGTTAGTGGCTTGGTCTGGCCCTAAAACAGCGTTTGTGAATTTGTTAGCATACGCTATGAATTTCACTTTTTGGGTTCGTGTCCCCAAACAGTTTTCTGTGGTGACAGGGACTGTGGTCGAGCACAACCGTGAAACTCGACCTTAGTTCGGGTTTGATGAGGTCTCGCCGAAACAATTGAGGCTTATGTTGCCTGTGCACAATAGGACATCGCGTCCATAGACGGGGGAGAGGATTCCTTTTCCAGAGATATCGGGCACCCGGTAATGTCACTGACAGGGGCCCGATGATCCGATGGTTGTAAACATTGGCTCAAATGAATTCTCTGGAGTTTCACATCTCTCTCTGGTGTCGCCCTTACGACTGTGCCAAAAAACCGGATTCACCGTGTTGGTTGTCGGAGAGTGGCATTCGCTGGTCGCTTGTATTTGGACACTCGTTGTCTGAATTTTCATCAGTAAGACTTGAGACAAAGACGTCCAGAACTTGCTACTTGGGTTGCAGGGGGGGGGGGAGGGAAGGGGGGGGGGGTTCAACGGTTTGCTGCATTAAGATCAGCGATAAGGCTGTTGACAAGCGGGATCCGCTTTACTACTGCCCACTGCAGCTTGGCTATGTCTCCGGGTCGTCACCTCCATCATCCTTGCGAGTATGTCGCGAAGCGATCCGCCAGATCGGACGGTAGCGTCCTTGACTTGGATGAGGAAAAGTTATCATTCCTTAGCTCCCGCCGGTACTCGGCATGATTTGGCTCATTAGCTGGTTTAACTGTCGCTGCATTGTCTAAATACGTGTCTGTTTTAGGTCCACCTGGCCAGGCCCGACGGGGAGTTGCTATTCTTGTGGCGGTCGCCTAACGTAATCCAAACAGCCGTGATCCCATTAGTAGTACGTGAGACCAGTACATGTGAAAAGAAAGAGAGATCACACGGAAGAGATCATATCTCAGTCCGAAATATTTTCTAGAAAAACCTAGGGACTAAGAATGGGTTTTCAATGTCCCCCTGCCCCATTTTCTGTTTCATTCACCTACCAGGTTTACACCTGATAATACGCGGTCAGGAAAGGGGTTCGCAATGCCTGAGGGCCCCCTTTTACCAAAAAGTTATATGCCCGAGGCTACGTGATTCGAAAAAGTGAGCTGTGTAACGGGCTATCTTGCTGAGGCCCCGTTAGCCAAAGCAAGCGGGTATGTAATGAGGACCCCTGAATACTTGAAGTAGCAGGGGTCTGGATACAATGCCAGAGGCCAACCCGACACGAAACACGTTATGCCCTGAGGGCTCGTTTCATCGAAACATTTTACTGTAACGGGTTATCTTGGCCTGAGCCCATTAGCCAAAAACACGGGGAGCCGCGGGTTATGTCCGAAATAGGACCCCGGTGAGTTTTTTGAATTATCAGAGTCGGCTAAACGCCAGAGGCAACCGGGGACAAACCAAGAGCAACTGTCAAACTACAACACAATTTGAAAATAAAATTTACAAGCTGGGATCTCCGTTAAACTCGGGTAAACGGTTCAACTTCGTTCAATATACAACCAACTGAGCAGCAATTACAACCGGTAACACTCGGTACAACTGTATCACAACACTATGCTGACCACTGAAGTCCCGGCATGGTGTACAATAAAAACCCGGCACACAATACACATCGGAGAACAGAGGCAGGGCGATTTGAAACCGTCTGCCTCTGTGGCGATCAATTGAACACTGAAGTCGTCGATCTTAATGCATTCATGGAATGCCGAGTTGTTGCATGATGGGAGGTGAGAATTAACGTCGCTATAACCTACGCGTTGCTACTGTGTAGGTGTATGTTGGGGGTTGACACAAGTAAACTAGACTCCGCCTGCGGTAGGCCGCCAACTTGTATATCCCCCTGTTGCCAATAACCAGGTCTATTTATTATTTGCCCGTTAACTCCTAATAATCCATTTATTCCAGAGCTCCACCTTTAACCACATGACCAACTCCGACAAGGTCCATGAGGTCAGAGTTCCACACATGCAGTCAACAATTAATCACAATGGTGAACCTTCCGCCCTTCACCGATATTCATTCCTCCGATTATGGCCAGAAAACAGTTTTTTTATGACCCCTAAGTACCGTGAATGACTTCAAGACTAATGGCAGTGTTGTTATGAAATTGGGTAACTCTCCATGTGATTACTCCACTCCGAAGAGCATTTTGCATTCCCGATAACACGCCCACTGCTATTGCCAACAAGTATAAAATCAGTTTTTTTACCCCTACGGACCTTTATTACCTTCAATTACATGGCCGTTCTTAAAACATTGTTACTCTCCATGTGATGCTCCACTCGCCAGAAGCATTTGCATCCAATGGAACACGCTAATGTTATTGGCGAAAAACTTATTAAATTAAACTTTGAACCCTTGTTAACTACCCAACGTATGCGTCCATCGAGCGGGACTTGGTTTCCTCGATAAAGCACACAAATGTCTATCAGATATCCACAATGACCATTTCCTATTTTTTTTGCCCCGTAACCTCCTTAACTAACGTCACATTTAATTCAAGACCAACCTTTAACCACTGACCACGGGCCCACAGAGGTCAAATTGAAGGTCAGAGGTCACACACATCCGGTCAATTTATATCACAATGGTGACCTTCCAGCCTCACAATATTCAATTCATCCAATTTTGGCCGAAACAGTTTTTTGGACCCCTAAGTGACCTCGATGACCTTTGATGACCTGGCAGTTTTATGAAATTGTAACTCACCAGGTGATACATCCACATCCTGGACATTGTTGCATTCTGATAACATCCCAGTGCTATTGCCAAAAAGTCAATAATCAGTTTTTGACCCCTACGTGACCTTTGATGACCTTCAATGACATGGCGGTTTTTTCAATAAAAATTGTTACTCTCCATGTGGATGCATCCACTCCCAGAAGCATATTGCGTTCCAATGGAACACGTACGCCTAATGGTTATTGCGAAAAGCTCTTAAATTAAACTTTGACCCCTTGTAGCTACAAGTAAGTGTCCGTCGAAGCGGGAGTGGTCTCCTCCATAAGCCCCAATGTCTATCACATATCCCAAAACAACCAGTTTCTATTTTTTTTTGCCCGTAACCTTAAATAATCCACATTATTCAAAGGACTCAACATTTAACGCAATGACCACCCGACAGAAGAGGTCAAATTTGAGTCAGAGGCACAAACTCAGGTCAACAATTATATCACAATGGTGAACCTTAGCTTCCAGGTATTCAATCTCCGTTAATGGCCAGAAAACAGTTTTGACCCCTACGTAACCTGAATGACCTTCAATGACATGGCAGGTTTTAAAAATCCAAAAACTCTCATGCGAGACAATCACTCCTAGGAGCATTTGCAATTCTGATGACATGCAGTGCTATAGCGGAAAAAGTACCAAAATCAGTTTCTGACCTAAGGAACACTTAATGACCTTGTAAGCAAAATATCGCCAAATTGACCTCGGATTACCTTGAAATAGCTGCAATGTTTTTCGGGACCAAACTGTTACCCCTATAACCAGTTTAGCCAAAAGCGACTGTTCCAAAAATTACACAATTTGAACTCGGAATGACACTGCAAATGCCACCTTTTTTCGGGACCAATGTCACCCTGAGTACCAAGTTTCCTGCGGATCGGACAAAATTGGAAATTTCGCGTAAAATCAACAATAGCCGAGGGCAGCAGACTTACGGTAATGCCAGTTTTCGAAAGCATCCGAGAGATCCAGGGGTCAACCCGTGTACAAGTTCAGCACTAATCGAGTCAAGCGCTTGGAGAGTGGTATTCGCGCTATCGCTCAAACTTTCCGGCGGCGGCGGACGGCGGCGGCGGCGCAGGCGGCGGACGGCGGCCGCGGCGGCGGCGGCGGAAACGACGAGTCAAACCATAAAGCCCGAAAGTGGGGAATAAGGATATACTTTTTCGCTCCAGCGCGAAATGACGGAGGTGAATGTAATGCGAACTGGTACGAGTTTTTAAGACAACACAGCTGAGATGTTGACTTTTCCATGCCGGTGGACCTAAGTGATAGGAAGTAGGTTATCGAGTTAGAAGAATGAAGAGAAAGAAAACATGGACAGTCGTTGAGGTACAACAGTAATTCAG
>JAODTK010000912.1:0-12635 GCA_026419785.1 Sclerodactyla briareus
CCTGAAATTACTGTTTACGGTGGGTAATCTAATAGGGGGGGGGGGGGGCATGTCCTCGTCTCTTTGTCCCAGGATTGCCACCATGCAGCTACAAACCACACTGTAGGCAGAGTCACCATGTTTGTTTGTTTTCACTTCCCATAATTATAAGTAGCATTCTGAAGTAAGAACCCAACATGATTTTTGAGAGTGGTGATGTTTTCTGAATAATACTCCCCAATTGAGAAGTATTTCAAACCCCTGAGAAGAGCAGCAGATTCCATTGTTTTTTGCTGTGCGATTTCAGTGTAACGCCACTTTTCCATGCACGCGGGTAGGGCGGGCGGGCAGGCGGACGGGCACGCGGACAACGCTAAGTGACCCTTTCCCTGCCGCGGGTCGGGCGGGCGAGCGTTTTCTCGAGTGATGCACCTCTTCTCACTTTTAGTGTGTATATATGCTCTATAATAAGAACGCTTCAGCCTATATTATTGCTGTTATTGATTATTAGCTCAACCCAGCTCTGCTGTTGAGCTATTGATTGTGATCGCGCCAGTCCTCTATTCTATCTATCTATCTATCTATCCCCTACTTCCTGTGTTTGCCACAATTTTAATCGTGGGCCCCTGCAAATTGTCTTTTTGGCTGCCAATTGATCCAATCTTGATGGATGTTGACAAACTTGGCATAATGGTCATTGACCTCTAGACATTCTGACCTTGTAAAGGTCAAGGTCAAGGTCATTGAAGCATCACTGTTGGCAATTTTGTTCAAAATTCAAAAATAGTATCTTCTCCTACAAAAAGCATCAGATTGTCTTGAACTCAGTCATAATGTTTCTTGAGTAGTGCTCCTTTCAGGTTGTACACAGATTCTTGAATGTGCCTAATATAATGCCATAGGAGCAAAACAGTAACTCTGGTGAAAAGCAAGTATTATAGGCCCCCTGATGGTCAGTACTTTGATGATGTGGACCGAACTTGGAAAACAATGTTCTTGTCCCCTGGGACAACTTTGACCTTGGTTGAATTTGACATATTGATATTTCCCATGACCTTTTTCATTTCTTCATAATGTACTGCGGAGATATGACCTCGGCCACTAGATTTGTTACTGTAGATATCTTGTCGACATACCTCAACTGGAAATGCCACTTCCATGGACGACCTGAGCGATTCGCGTAGGCACCACAGAAGGCTATTCCTCAGTCAATGCCTTTCCTATAGTAAGCATGAGATATGGGACTGATTCTGAAGGATATATTTTTAGAATGGAAACTTGAATTTTTATGTAGATCCCGATCAATATACCTTGAAATCAAATTTTTTGAAGCATACTCGCAGCGAAGTTTGAAGCAACAGACGTGCTCGTAGCGTTGACCGCTATGTAGCGCCTAGGCCTATTACGGCTTTAGTACAGCATTATACTAGTCATCGATAAGTAGGTCAACACTACGAGCCGCCATGTTTTGAAGATGAGTACGAACAGCTCCATATTTTTTGCACATCTTTGCATACTCATATATTGTGTGTCAGAATCGTTACACTGCAAGGACATGAGATAAAACCTATTTTTTGTTTAACATGGACATGAGTCATGAATTCGGCAGAACTGGTGCATGTACCCATCTATGCTACCCATTTGTACTGGACCAAATTCACTTTAAAATAATTTAAAACTGCACTCTGAAAACTTTGAAATCATGCAGATAATGAACCGGCATGGTAGATGGTTGATACAAACACATTTCACACATTTCATGTTATTTGCAAGGTGTCTTCAGATATTCACTTTACTGATCTAGTCTAAGTGTGGTCCCTGTACCAAAATCATAGCAGTAAGTAGCTTCGGCCTACTGCTGCTACTGTGGGAATTGATAGAACCATTGGAAATTACCATTATTGTTCTCTTATTTATTCATACAATACAAATTTTTTGCATGACCAGAACATTTCACTATGGCCCCAAAAAAGTGCCGTTGAAGGATTTAACCTTTCGGCGACAGTTACGTAGCTATGGGATGGAAGCAGAAACATTATGGCAGGGGGTTGCATCATCCCAGTGGGCATATGTACCCACTGTTTACATGTACCTTGGATGCGTAATCGCAATTTTCTACATTAGTCAGGTAGACAAACTTGGGCTAAGAATGAGGCTGTTGAGATTGGTGTTAAGGGTGGGGTCAGGGATTAGGAGTGGGGTTTTTCAGGTTATGGTAGTTTTAGATGTTTGTTACAACAAGATTTTGTGATAACATCTACAATTGGGATCTGACTCTACTACTAGGCCCAATTCCTGAACAACTGTGAACACTATCTAATACCTCGTCCACGTACACATGGTATCCATTACAGTTGCAAATCTGCCGTGTATGTTTTCGCCTGACCTGACAACTATCTTTTTAGCATGATTTCTCTGAAACGGTGAGGCTAATTTTTGACAAATTTTGTATGTAGTATCGGTTGGGTGAACACACGATCTGACTGTTATTGGGGGTCAAAACTCACCAGTAACGGAGGTATTGCCTATTTATAATATTCATTGTTTAAAAGCTCGTTAGCAAATACAGGTGAACTGTAAAACTGCATGGTGACTTGGTTTGGCACATAGGTGAAGGATATGCAAGTTTGATGGACTGTTGATTTACAGCTTAAAATATGCTATTAAGTTGTCTAATTTGCATATTTATGTGAATTGGCAAGGTTTTTAAATTTCCCGAACTTGACAGTGGTGTATGGTCGAAATCCAGTCCCGACATTATTTAACAGAGAATAGTGTCGATGGAAGTCATTCATGTGGCCTAATTTAGCGTAATTTATGGCACAATTATGAGTTATTGATCTTTAATGAAACCTGGTGGGTATGGTTTAACCTTCTGCCAAATTTTCCATCATAATTCTGGTTCCCCCAGGTCATTCACCTACTGGTCTAATTTGCTAATTTATTATGCATAATGCTAAAGTTTGCCCAATTCCCATGAAACTTTGTAGGTATAACTTATCCTTACCTTATGCTGGATGTTTTTCAAGTGGAGTCTATTTTGCATAGTTCATTCCAAATTTCAAAGTTGTTCGATTTTTATGAAGATTGAATTGCCTATTTCCTACTTTTAGTCCTAATTTTTCTTTTACATGACTCTAGTCCACTGCGAGTTATTCATGTGTGTATGATTTGCTTCATTCATGCAAAGTTCAAGTTTGGTTGGATTTCCATGAAATGTGTAGTGGTGTGGTCCACCCATTGGTCCTGAGATATATATTTGAAATGAGAAAATGGGTCGATTACTTAAAGTTGAATATGGGTGTGCTATTTGCATAGTCAGACAATTTCCGTCCTATTTTCCACAAAACCTCTACTCCTTCTGTAGACTTGGCAACAGTTTTCCTATGTATTTGAAAATGTTCACTGGTTGTTAGACTGTTCCTATGAATGCTAATACAAAAATCTTGGAGCAAGAACATGGAAATTCCTTTAATTGTTCGATTGTGCTAAAAAGAAAACCCTCTATCGGCAACCAGGCGGGACACTGCGGTGATCGCCTTGTACCTCTGAAAATCTGAACAGTAAAAAGTTTACAAATTAAGACAAATGTCTAAATTTCCCAAAATAGCGGGAGGGACGATCAATATGTTTTCATTTATTTTTTCTTGGCCTAAGTTAAGCCTGGCCTTGGAGCTAAAGTTGGGCTAAATGAGAAAACCGGTAAGTTATACGCCAATAGTCAGTACAGTTTAGTCCTCATGACTGACTGTGGTTACACACACTTCCACATCACATACATGTTTTACATTGGTAGTATTCAGTCCTCTGTTGGGGACTAGTTAACATGGCCTCATGGCCAAGGACATACTGTATGGCCCAAACTATTTCTTTGGTTGACATTCAGGGTATGCTCGAGTTTCGACGACCTACTGCCTTTCTACTACACAGTTTTGGGCCACAGCATTTCCAGCCTAGTAACCACTACCCATTCAGCTAACCCTGATCCATGAGTTTCGCCACAGGGCTGGATGGTTTGGCCGCCTGCCTTAAATATAACCATCATACTCCTATTATTCATTCTCATAATTCCGGCGCTAATCAATAACTATTGAACCTTTCTAACTATGGAACGCTCAAGATTCTCGACACAACGCCATCTAATAGGTTACTAGAAGAAGGCCACTCAGTGAATAGGGGGACCCAAAGACGTGTCACAGGCTTTTAAAACTAAGTATTTTTAACTTTTCTTTATAAACCAGGTGTGTATGAGCCTGAGTGTCAGAAATTACATTGACCACATCCATGATAGGTCAAAGGAACTAAAGAATCTAACAGCATTCACCGAAGTCCCGTAAGTCATAATGCACCTTGATGATCATTCTGAAGTGAATATTATGAACATTTATTTTGAGTTTTAGCTACAGCAACCATTGGTGGCTCTTGTTATTATTATTAATTATTTGATCATACATACGCATACTAGTGTTTAAACTAAACACCGGTGTTTTTTCTGAAAACCATTGTTCTAAT
The DNA here is from genome assembly GCA_026419785.1 of Sclerodactyla briareus. NCBI lineage: Eukaryota > Metazoa > Echinodermata > Holothuroidea > Dendrochirotida > Sclerodactylidae > Sclerodactyla > Sclerodactyla briareus. The sequence goes on from JAODTK010000912.1 coordinate 4,492, forward strand.
GTCAACGATTTTGACGGCCCCACTATTAACTTTACAATTGACAGGTTTTTGGAGATTTAATTAGCAAATACTTGACATATCAATGGTTAAACATGATAAATATGTGTTCCAAACAGGTGTCTGGCCATTAAAACTAGAGACAATTTGTATTACTTCGCATCTCCTAGTGTTAAAACAGTTTGAATGTTGTTTGGAACATTATTTGAACATAATATTGTCCTCTACTCTCCATTAATGGGCTAAAAGCTGGTAAGATTGCAGGAAAAATCCCCTAAATTGATTAGAAGTACCCCACGCGGCAGACGGAAAAATCGCCACAATGACGGTTCGAGAAAACGCCCGCCCGCCCGCCTGCCCGCCCGCCTGCCCTCCCGCCCGGGCGTGCTGGAAACGGCTCCATTGAAATACGATGAGGGATTCTAGACCCCTCCAGCCTGTAATGCATGGAAACGCCCGCTTAACATTGCAAGTTGCAGCCTAAGGAGGGGACAACATTATGCTGAAGCCATGTCCACCCCTCTGCTTCCAATCACCTGCCGTCTGGGCAAGGGACTAACACTACCCCCCTCTTTTCTGAAGGGTCATCCTGAATGACTCAACCACATGGCATTATACAATTTAAATCAATTTTATAGCCATTTTGGGGTTTTGAACAAATTAAATGTTTAGATTCAGTGCCCCCGAAGCTCCAAGTTGCCCCGAGGGGGCAATTTTTTTGTTCAAACTCGCCCCGAAATTGGAAAAGTATTTCTGACCCTGGCCCCCTCTGACAGAAAGTCAAGGTTTGTTACATAAGCTCTCGTATCGCTCTCCTTTGTCTATTATGCAGTCATGTTCAACTTACAGCTACCTATTCAAGAAGGCAGGTGTCAGGTTACACCTGCAGTAAGGAGCTTATATTGCCACTGGTAGTGTTTGAAAACAAATTGTACTAAGAAGAGATAAATCTTTTGGGTGACAGTGAGGATATACAGACAAAACTAGTATTTATGACCAGTATCCACTATGATCTGCAGTGGGCCATAGAGTCCATTTACCTTGTTGGTTTTGGACAATATGGTATCTTGGAGGGAACTTATCAACTCAGTCTTGGTTTTAATAACCAGAGGTCCAGGGTCGGTGGAACGTGCTAAGTCCCAGTCTGTTTGTTATGAGGGTTGCTATGTTTTTTAAGGGAATTACGTCCATGATGACAATGAATGTTTAAATATTTCGAGGTATTGGAATACCATTACGTGTACACAATTACTTGATCATTTGCTTTATCATTTTTGATTCCTTGACGCAGTCAATGGATCTATGCAGTCCATACGTGTGGTGTGTATGTATGTTTATGTATGTATGTATGTGTGTAGTAACGCTGGCTTGTCACACATAACTCGACCCCACCTGGATGGATGAAGCTCAATACTTTGGTATGTGTGTTCCCCATGATGAGTACATGAACCTGTTGTTTTTGGGTCAGGAGGTAAGGGTCATCTGAGGTCTCCAGAAGTCAAAGTCTGAAAACCTTGTGAACACGATAAGTCCAGAATGGTTGGTCTTATCTTTTCAAATTTGGGGGGTACTTTTCTTATGGAGCGTACAGGAACCCCTATTGTTGTTGGTATAGGTCGGGGGGGTGAATTTGTGGTCAAAATAGAAAATTTGGAAAGTCAATAATTTTGCCAATTTTGGCTTGTGAACTTAACTCGATCCCATCTGGTTGGATGACGTTCATACTTGGTAAGTGTGTTCCCCATGATGAGTCCATGAAACCCTATTGTTTTTTAGGTCAGGTCAGAGGTCATCTGAGGTCACAAGAGTAAATCTTGAAAACCTTGTGACCACGATAATTCCAGAATTGTTGGTCTGATATGGTTCAAATGTGGTGTGAGCTTTCTTGTGGGGATTACAGGAACCTTATTTGTTCGCTCAAACCAGCTAGCTGGTTGAGCTTTGTGATGCCCGTGTCATTCTATCTACTACGTCCTGTGTGTCCACAATTGACTTTTGGCTTTTTTTTTTTACTTTTTGGCTTCCAATTTTTCCCCCCCGATCAATCTTTTATTGAGGTTGAATCCAAAATTGAACATACATGATCATTGCCACTAGACATTTCTGACCTTTTGGGGTAAGGTCAAGGTCATTAAGCATCACAATTGGCCATTTGTTCACAATTACAAATGTATCTCTCCTACAAAAAGCATTAGATTGTCTTGAAACTCAGTCATAATGTTTCATGGGTAGAGCGCTCCTTTCATTCAGATTTGTCACATTTTTGATGACGTCATATAATCCATTAGAAGTTAAACTTAACATCTGTGAAAAGAAATATTATAGGCCCCGATACAGTCATACTTTGATGATTGGACCGAACCTGGAAACAATGTTCATTGACCCCCTGGGACAACTTTGACCTTGTGAAGGTCAAGGTAAAGGGTATTAAGAGGATAAGGGGGCTAGTTTTGTTTGAATCTACAAAATGCATTTTCTGCTATGAAGAGTATTGGACTGTGTCCTCAAAGTGCTTCTAAGTTTTCTCAAATAGTGGCTTCTGCATACATGTTCCACAAATTTACATGTCATGTTATCGGAGGTTAGTTTAAGATTGATTCCATGGAAAGTTGACATATTTCCCATGATCCATTTGGGGGGGGTTTTTTCACTTCTCATTTCCCCCCATTATCATAAAAGATCTGACCTCGCAATCTAGCTGTAATGTATGCCGCGTTCTTTCTGACCTCGTATATACCGTATACACAGTAGGTGGACAAAAACCGAGGGGATTGTTATGACATCACATAACCTTTGAAAGCACTACGGTTTGTATTCACTCGATTTGGTAATTACCAAAGTTACAACTTCGAGAGAACGCCACATACTATACTGTACATGCAACGACGTACGTACACGGCCGGAGAGAGCGATTCGCGCAGCCAGTCACTCGAAAGTGACATGTATATTCTCGTTCACGAAATAATCAGGAATACTCGTTCTAATAGTGAGATTTTGTACAGAGATAATAGTAGAGATATTCAACGTTCCCAAGATGGAAGAATTGGAGCAATCGATTCTTGAAACACGATTTGGAGCAATTTGCAGCGAAGGAGGTTGAGGAGAGGGTTTGGAATTCGTAGAGTTGAGGGTAGGCCTATATAATACTGTAAGTATAGCCTAAGTATTACGATTACTACAGCACAAGTCACCCCCCCCCCCCCCCCCCCCCCCCCTCCCCCCCCCCCCCCCCCCCCCCCCCCGCCCCTTTTCCCCCCCCCCCCCCCCCCCCCCACCCCCCCCCCCCATGTAGCCTAGGCCTAGCTACGTAACGTTAAAATCTGCGATTCTGAAAACATTTGAAAAATCATCAGAAATGAAAAGGCATGTAGATTGGTTGATTACGAACACCATTTCACGAAGATCGAATCATGTTATTTGCAAGAAGTCTTCAGATATTCACTTTTTCTGATCTAGACTAGTTTGCTGGTCCATGTACAAAAATCATAGCAAGTTAGGTAAGTAGGTTAGGCCTACTGCTGGCGATCCTTGTGGAATTAATAGAGCCATTGGAGTTACCATTTTTATTCCTCAGTAATGTCACACAAAATACAATTTTGCCTGGAAGAACATTTCACATGGCCCAAAAAAGTTGCCGTTGAAGGGATTTAACTCTCGGCGACAGGTCACGTAGCTATGGGATGGAAGCAGGAACAGTATGGCCTGGGGTAGCATTATCCCTGTGGGCATGTACCCACATTTTTCAGTGTAACTCGTGTAGCAGTAGTTTGCAATGCACTCATTGGAGAGTCAGGGAGACAAACTGGGGCTAAGAAGAAGGCTGTTGAGATTGGGCTTAGGGGTGGGGGTAGGGATTAGGAGTGGGGTGAAGGTTACGGTAGGTCAGATGTTCGTAACAACAGATTGTGATGACATCTGCAATTGGAATCTGACTCTACTCCTTGGCTCAATCCCTGACAACTGTGGAACACTAATTTAATACATCCGAGTACACAAGAGTACACATTACAGTATGCAATTAATGCGTTTTCTTTGTGTTTCGCAGAACTGCAAACTTTCTTGTTAGCTTGATTCTCTGAAGGGTGAGGCCAATTTTGACGAATTTTTTATGTAGTATCAGGTGGGGGGGACACAACCTGACTAGTTCTTGGGCGGAAAAACCCTTAGGAGGAGGGTAATAGCTATTTTATAATATTCGTGGTTAGGCTGTTAGCAAGATTACATATAACCGTAAATGCTATGGTGACTGGTTGGCACATGGGTGAAGTGAGGAGAGGAAATGATTAGATTTACAGCGGTAAAAAGAAGCTAGTGAGCTGTCTAATAGGCGTAATTTATGTGAATTTACAGGTTTGTAAGATTTTTCCTCAAACTTGACAGTGAGTATGGTCTAAATCCAGTTCCTGAAATTAGTTGGACAGGATTCAGGTCAGTGGAGTCATTCAAAACTGTCCAAGTTGCATAATTTATGCGTAATGCTAAAGTTTGCCGATTCCATGAAACTTGTAGGCATGATTATCCTTACATTCAACATTTGCGAATGAGACGAAGTATTCAGTCGTCTATTTTGCACACAGTTCATTCCAGGATTTCAAAGTTTGTGAGATTTCTATGAAGCGTAATGCATATGGTCTACCTTCAGTGCCATTTTAGTTCCAAATATAATTGCTGCATTCATGTAAAGTGCAAGTTGGTAAGTTCCTAGGAAAATGTGGTGGTCCACCAGTGTCTGACATATATTTTGAAATGAGAAAATGGGTCGATGAAAAGTTGAATATTGTGTCTAATTTGCATAAGTCAGACAAGTTCAGTCAATTTCACAAACCTGTACTCCATTCGGACTTCGGTTAGACATGGTCAACAAGTTCAGTGAATTCGAATTGTTCATGGTTATTAAGCTGTCCTATTAAATGCTGATACAAAATTGGGAGCTAGACGGGAATGGCCGTGTAATTGTTTGCATTGTGACTAAAAGAAAAAACCATTGATCGTGCAATCAGGTGGGCCACTGGGCGGTGAATCGCCTTGCTACCCCTTGAAAATCTTCTGAAACAAGTGAAAGTTACAAAATAATACAGAATGATCTTTCAAAGTTCCCGAAATAGGGGGGGGAGGGAGGACGATCAATATGTTCAGTTATTTTGACTTTGCCTAAGTTCAGCCTGGCCTTGGAGGCGCAAGTGGGCTAAATGAGAAACGGGAGTTAACTACAGTAGTCAGTACAGTTAATTCTCAATTAGGACTGTGGGTTCGTGGGTTACATGTACACACATCACATAACAGACATAGTTACATTGGGAGTATTCAGTCTTCGTGTTGAGGGACTAGTATATAGGCCTCAGGCAAGGGCATATGGCCCAAACTATTACTTTGGGTTTGTAGGCCTTGCTGGCTTTCTACACGTTTTAGCCAACAAACCGTTGCAGCCAAGTACCCATTCAGCTAACCGGTATCCATGGATGTTTAGGCCAACCACGGCGGAGTTAGTGCGCCTGCCTGGAATATAACCAACATGCTCCGAAGATCCATTCCTGGATAACGGCGAATGCAATACTGTGTGACCTGTTATAACCATAGAACGCTCGATGATTCTCGATACAACGCCAACTAATAAAAGCCAAGCTAGTTATGTGAGCCCAAAAAATTGTCACCAGCCTTTTAAAAGACTTATTATTAACATTTTTTTTTCTATAAACTCAGTGTGTATGGAGTTGAGGTGATGAAAAACAAGCATAACCACACGAGGTAGGTCAAAAGACCGAAAGAATCAAAAGCATTCACATGAAAGTTCCCGTACGTCATAATACTCCTTGTTGATAGTCTGAAGTGAAATATGCCACTTATTTGAGTTGAGTACAGCACTATTGGCTGCTCTGGTTTTGGTATAGGGCGGGGGGAACACGAACCCGACCCAACCGGGCTGGATGATTCATACTTGGATGTGGTCCTCATGATGAAGTACATGAAACCTATTGTTTTGGGTAGGTGACAGAGGTCAACAGAGGTCATACAGCTGTACAATCTCCTATTTTGTCCTTGGTCTGGCTATAGGTGTCAGGAGAGAGTCAAGGAATTCCTAAGCCTTTGCTTCCTGGTTCACCATCGGAAAAGGCCCTAGAGATGGCCTACTGGCATAGAAACAGACACGAAGGGCTAAACAACTGAGGCAAACATTGGCACACAACGATGGAAAATGCCATGTCGCCACAAAAAAGTCTTGCAAATTCCCAAGGAACAAGGACAGCGTCGTTCTCCCAGTCAAAGGTCACCGATAGCAAACCCTTTTATCGGGGTTGGAGGAGCAACAACCTGTTCCGAGTTGACTATTTCAGGGACAAGACAAGTCACAGCTGCGGGAAGAAGGGCCACGTCAGTGAAGTTTGACGTTCTAAAAAAAATGTCAAGTAGCCTAGCGGGCATGGTTCATCGCAATGAGTGCCATTGTTCCAAAAGTCAATCAAGCGCAAGCAGGAAAAGTGGGAGCATTGCTCTCACTGATGTCAGCAGATAATTCCAGTATATGGCCAAATAAACAATTACATAAATCTAGTGTACAGCTGAACACCTAAACCGGGGAGGAGTCAAAGTCACAGGTGTTCGTGACATGAAGTGGAGTAGGATCGAAAACTCACAATCACATCACATATTCAACTACCCCTTATCGGCAACCCTACTTGCTGACAAGTATCTGGCAATTACACACATCAGCTGGCCACCCAACCGTCCTCATTTTGCCGACAAATGTCTATTTGACAAGTTTCTGGCTCTCGATTCATCGTCAGTTTTCTGATTCAAAACTCCCGCGAATTCAGCTGAAATCAGGTATTATACCTTGTACCCTGATGCAAAGGGCAATAATGAGCTGTACATCGATTCGAGAAATGGTTCTTCAGTAAATCACATGTCAAAAAGTGTTACTGTAATGTTAGCAGGGCAAGAGGCAATGACCCCCAATAAATCACAGAGAATTACTCCATGCCAGTAACTTCCTCAATGATCAATTAAGAACATCAAATTACCTTGTACGCAGGAGAATGGGGTACCCATTGCCAATTTTAGACAGTAACGACATCAAAATCATGAAAAAGCAAAGTAAAGAAAGTATCCTAACATAAATTGGCACATGTGAGATGAAAGCTAGGCTATAAATCTTCCCCAAGACAGATCTAATTAGACGGGATTTGGGTATTTCCTGGTGAATTAATGTTGGTGTTAGGATAATCATAAACAGGAATAATTGCTGTGACGTTCTAAGTAAAATCAATTATTTGATTGGTTTCAAAGTTTTGTATGGATATATTTGTCCATGTGAAAATGATGCAAACAATTTATACTAGTAAAGTTTTTTGGCACAATGTATTGAACTTGCATGTATAGTTATCTGGTAGTTGATTATGGGACTGTAAAACATGCGAGAGTGATAATGAGTATTTCCCTCCTGATTCAGACAACAAACAGTCGAAATACGTGGGTAGATTGTTTTGGCTCCTTTTTGGCAGGGAGTGTGCGTATTATTTTGTTTGTCTGAAACGATAGTAAAATCAATTTCTTCCTTTAAAAAAAAAAGAGGACTCTGACAAGGTGGATTCAGGCGAGTCCTCTCGTCCTTTTGGGGAGGCTGATCATTGAACTCTAGTCCGCGTATTGAAAATAGGGCCCGAGTCCGAGAAACACGGACTTCCATTCCTGCAGCACGGTACCTACTATACTTATCATCCGCGATGGTCAAGCTCATTGAAATATGTTATATTGTAGATTCAATTGATTTATTATCCAGCTAACTTCAATAAATACGAGAGTGCAGGTCGCTCAGCAAGGGGTTTAGTTTTAGAAATCATGTTCAACTGAGGCAGAATGCTGGACGAACCACCATGCATAGCCTACTAGCAGTCCTAAAGCAACAATTAGCTCACACGGACCCACAGGGCATGTTGTAGTCGATGTATACGTGCGTGGGAAGCAACCTCATAAATGTCGTGAATTGCAAAACTAATGCATTTTCAATCAGTATTTGGCATAAAATTAACTCTCCTTTCTGATTCTTGACGAAGTCAGAGGATGCTATGCAGTGATGACGTTGTGTGTGTGTATGTATGTGGTATGTACGCTGGCTGTAAACACGATAAGTCCCGAATGGTTGGTCTGAT
>JAODTK010000913.1:0-12830 GCA_026419785.1 Sclerodactyla briareus
GTTTTTAGAACACATACGTTCTGGACAAAGTGCGATTACAATCAGCGAACTCTGAGACCTACATGTGTGGCGGCCGAGCAGCCTGCAAGGCTGTGTTAGATATGCAATCAACTTAGTGCATATAGCTAGGGCGCTGCATGCTGTGGACCGATTAAACCGACGTAGCGCCACTGTTTGCGGTCCTGTGCAATGTTTATCTCACGTGTACCACATTGGATGTTTGTAACGTCGACAGATGTGCGGCCCTTGCGTGAATGTGAAAAAAAACAATTCTCGTACAAACAATCGTGAATTACAAAAAAACATGCATTTTTAATCAGAATTTGGCATAAAATCTCAAATCCTCCTTTACCTCGTTGGTAAACAAGGAATTTCCAGGGGCGATTCCCGAAAATTTGGTGTGATTTTTTCGCCCTCTAAAGTATTATGCTCTTATTCCATTAAAAAATATTAGGACAGAAAAAAATATTATTAGCGCGGAGTGAGGATGTTCACGATAGAACGGACCCACCAACACTGCACCAAAACAAACAAAATAAGGCACGGGCGATTTGTAGCCCCAGTTAAAAATACTTTTTTGCTCCCGGGGCCGGGCGGATATAGGCGGGCATGGGCGATTCGCCCGGCCCGATGTAAACACAGTCAACAGTGCACTACAATAGCGATTATCGAGGTCGAGATTTTCTACGGTATTATTTATTTTGTCTATTTTATCTCTCAAAAGGTAGAAGAACTAGACAATTGGTGTATCTTTTCGTGATGATTTTGGTTGAAGTCTCGAACCGGGTCTCAGGCCGAGTCCCGAGCCGGGCAGCCACGTCCGAGTCCGAGACCGAGTCATTGAACCCGACGTCCGAGACCCGAGTCCCTTCTAAAACGGTCTCGAGACCGGGGGTCTCGAAGACCGGAGACCGACTCGATCATCCAACCACTGTTAATTAGTGACTTTTGCTCAAATCGATCGTGTTCACCCTAAACCAGATATCAATCCACAATTTCATTGAAAAAAATCTGTTTACAAAAGTAAATGGAACAAGGCGATCGCCCCCAGTGTCTCGCTGGTCTGCGCGATCAAGGATTTCTTCTTTTAGTCACATGCAAACAATTACAAGGCATTCCATATGTTGCTTTAAGATTTCTGGGTATTTAGGGATATTAGCATTTAAACCGGAAACAGCCTACTCGCAGGGTCCAATTTAAATTCCACTCAAGGACTGACTATTGACAATGTCGCTAAAGGAGTACAAGTTTTGTGGAAATGTGACTAATTAGTAACTTAGACACAATAGCCAACAGCAATTTCAGGACCCAATTTTCTCACTTCAAATCCTCAAATATTTCGAAAGGTTCATGGAAATTCAAACACAAACTTTGGAAATTTGGAAGGAAGAGCATGCAAAATAAGACACACGGAATGACCTCAAAGTCTAGTAAATAATAATGTAATAATATTTCAGAATACAATATTATATAGCGAAGATATTATAGAAAAAGTGGTGTGATGGAATGGAAAAAAATGAATAATAGCATAGCGAAAGTGTTCTGAGGTTTTAATGTGTAAATGTAAAATAGCCGAATCCCAATACTCCTCAATATTTAAACGTTCATCGCCATCATTGACAACACCACTTTGAACATAGCAAAACTCTAACAACAGCTGGATGGGGTCCTTTGGGCATGATCCTACCTACTGACCCTGTTACTCTCCCATGAGAAACCAATAATACTGAGTTAATAGTTCCCTTAGATTACTGTATTGTCCGAACAATGTGTAAACGGACCCTTAGCCCCACAGAACTTCTCGGTGGGATATTGGTCCTAAATCTAATAAAGTTTATCCTATATATTATTCAGAGTATGCCTCCCTATATATACATTACTACCCAGAACTCCATAGGGAAGTCACACCCACCCCTCTCACAGCTACTTGCAGCACCCCCTGTCCAGAGGGGAATAAGCATCTAATAGCTCCTCTCCAGCAGGTGTAACCTGCACTCTCAGGCTGCTGGCTGTGGACATGTTTAGGCCCCTACTGTGTGGCTTGAAGCTATACGATTAGAATAAATGAATTTATTTTGTTAAGGGAATTCCACTTAACTCAGCCTGCCAATTCAATTGTGTGTTGCAACCATGTTCCTCTACAGTTTGTCAACAGATATGACATTATTGAAGTTGATATGAATAAGACAATACATGAAATCTCTGTCTGTTACAGATCGGAATACTGTTAAGATGAATGGAATACCATACCTGAGGGGTTGGAAGTTGTGAATGAGTAAAAATTCAAATTAAATATAGGTTTGCTAATTAGTAGTGATGATGAGCTAGGACTATACAATTCGTAAATGGATAGCGGAGCGGTAACGGTTGGGAAGAATATTATTCAAAAAATGTATGGAGTTTTGTTGTGGGGACTATTTACTAATTTCAATACTTTTCACAATTAGGATTCGAATAATTGAATGGCCTTGTAACCATAAGTTTTATGAAATACTGCCCCATCATAAATGAGAACCTCGAAAACATCAGCCCTCACAGTCTTAGAGGCTGGTGCAGGAAAATGTTTATTACTTGGCATTATTTGGCCCTACAGATCTTGAATGACCTTTAACTGACATTCTTTACTTGGAAACATGTGTTACCCTTGATAATGTGCTGCATGTCCCCAAATTCTAGCCATATCACACAGTCACTAGAAGATATTGCAGGAAATGTTATTCTTTGGCAGTTCTGGTCCATTAAGGGATGCTCCAAATTCCCTTTAGCGGTCCCGCGCCTCAGTCAGGCAGCGTTTTAATCTGGCGCCTTGGAACGCCGTGAATAAATCTATTCAAACTTAGTGAACAATAGATAGCCACTGCCCCCTGACGGCCCTCTTTTATGAGCAGCGGTAATCCTATTCAGCCACTGCCCTGCGCACGGCACCAGACCATTGTTTGGTAATTCCGCTCACCACTATCAAAGAAATAAACCCCACGGCGTAAGTGACCTCGTTAGCGGTCTATTCAACGTGAAGAGCTTTGCAATAGATATATAATTCAGTATAAAAGGCCTAGGCTAGTTTGCTATGTAGAGACAACTATGTACCGTACAGTACGGACCCGTCGAGGCTGAGATTATCTTTGAGGATTATAGTCGGTATCAATGAAAATCAGCGTAATGCTGCTAAATTTGCTATGAAAAGCGCCGGTTTCGAGGATAGTTGACATCAGATTCGATGCAAAAATTGTGGTGGTTAAAATCCTCACTATCCGATGACCGAAACGTTGAATAGGCGGAGTATAACCACGCGAACAGGAGGTAGCGGATCGATTGGTCCCGGCAAAAGCTAGGGACTGCTTCAAAGTTTTAGTATTTTTTTTTTTTTTTTTTAAGTATTTTAGTTTTAGGCTAGTATACTACATGAAGCGTTTGATGAAAGGCCTGTGGGTCTCGGTTGGTCAGGGTTAGCCGTGCTTAGCTGCCTTCTACTCCAGCAACAATTGAACCACGATGTTTAAAAAATAGTGGGTTTTTAGCTTGGTCATAAATTACGCAGAGACTCCAGTAGACATGAAATTGGCAGTTTCTAAAAGAGAACATATGGTGCTTAGTATTGATTTTCCTACATGGAATCACGTAAAGCTATCGAGCCTGTAAGTTGTAAATTTTCGGGGAGAAAATAGTTTTGATCGCCGGGATCCACGCATATTATCATGATGTAGGCTTCACGATACTAAGTCGCGATCGGATGCACAATTTGTGGGGTGTTAACACTAGCGATGTACCGTTCTCCCCCCGTGTCTTACTGCCATGAATTGTTAAATTAACACAATAGAAGAAGCTGTTTTAAAGTAACATGAATGTACAGCGACATGAAATTAAATTATTGAATGATGTATTTGTGCTTCTTCTTTTCAAATGTGATGCTTCCAAGGTACACTGCATAGGTGAGGGGAAGTAGTGTTGTGTTGTTTATGACGCCGTGGAGGGGGGGCGGGGGGAGTGGGGGAGGGTGTGCACTGGAAATGCATACGCATGCCTAAGCATTGCTGGGATCTGGGCATCGTTCACATTCAGTGTCTCCAACTTTCAAACTCTTGTTGGTATCTTGCGCCAATGACCGCGGTCTGCGGTATTCTTAGCACAGGGTGACAGTAACTCGCATGTTTGATTCAGTATATTCTATTCGCTGCTTTGTAACATTGGTCACCGCCATTAACCCCTACTGCGTGACTCTTCTCGACGGTGTATCTCAGAAGAAGGAAATATGAGTACCCGGCTGTTAGGTACTGGTCCTTGGACTCATTTGGCTGCATTGTGGAGTGGCTCCGCCAATGTTTCACCGAAATTTGGCCTGTGTATTCACAGGGTGCATATGGCTCGAGGGGTGAGCGCCAACTCTAACCTGAAGGGTGCCATTGATGTAGCACATTTGAACTGTGGCCGCTGTTCAAAGTGCAGTTGTTTTCTATAATATGAATATTGTTTAAATCGTTGGACTGGTTCACTGTTCCTGAGTGTGGGGGTCGGGGGGCACTGGGGCATGCAGCTTTCACCGGTCAGCATCATTTCCACGTATTTTGGTGGAGAGGACAAGGCCAGCCTTTCCTGGTAGAGGGGGGGGGGGGATTTATTCATTGATTCGGACACTGTCATGGTCTTGATATGTCTATTGAAGCCAGTAGGGGTCTCAGACCACCGTATGCTCATCTTCTGTCTCTACCAACAACCCCCAAAAGCATGCTCTACTCGGTGGCGGTACCGCAATTTAGGTTTACGTGAACGACCTGGTAATACAGTATATCAGACGTCGCTGGCCCAAACTTAACAATTAAATCAAACCATTTCCAGCAACTCCGCTCGAGACGTTATAGTTAGCAGCTCCTTCCTGGTTTAGTGCCAGAAATATGATTCTCAATCGGGAAAAAATCATAATATGAATAAAAACATATTGATCATTCCCATTTTATGACGTCGGTCTTATTTTAACAATAACCAGTGTCGTCTGGGACATTTGTCCGGTCGCGCGGAATGTAACACGTACAGTCATCTAAAGGTCGCCCCAGCAGGCCAAAAATGTAATTGTATTAAAAACAGTCATACTAAAGATTTTTATTTACAAAAAAAGATAACAGTATGCGTTGATTATTTTTTCTGTTGGAAAAGGTCTCAGTCACAGGAATATCGGGGATTCATTACACAACTTTTCGTCAAAACATACGTTTAGCGATGGTAGATAATACAGGAAACTTAAGTTGGAAGAACATCGGTTCGACCGCGAAATTGTGTGGGACAAAAGACATAAACTAGGTCCCAGGAAGTTTTATTATCCACCCCACTCCCAATTCCCTCATTTCCCTATTGACACATCGTGCAGGAGTTTACAAATTGGTAGGTAGGAGAGCGCAGTCTCGGAAGATGTAGGACTAATTCTGCAATTCAGAATGCGATATAGCGTTGAGACAATGGACACAACCAGACTATGGCACCTTTTTTGCCCTCTTTAAAAAACAAAAAAACAAAAAAAAAAAACATGAGACCTCACCCAATCGACACGAACGACCGAAAAATAACACACAAACTGAGTGAATAAAACATCGAAAAGCACTGAGAAAAAGCAGGACCCTCACAGAAGGAGAAAACAAAAACGCTACAAGGAACAAAATGTTGCAACGGCTAGCTGGGATCGAACCGGAACATTCGCATTATTAACCATATCGGGCCCGCACCGTAACCGCTAGGACACGGCACTCCGCCGAAATATAGTTGGTCAATACTCTCATTTAATGTTAGCACTTACAGTGACTGTTGTATGGACGAGGCTTTTTTTGTGGTGTTTCTGTTTTTTTTTGTCAAACAAATTTCAGTGAAAGTGAGTGTGCGCATGGAGTTTAAGTTTTCTAATATGGGTTGAGAATGTGAATCTGTTTTCATTTTCTAAAGTGTGTACTGTGTCGCTTCGAGGAGCCTACAAGGGCCATGGCGATGGGTAGTTATACGATCCAATATTATTGAGCCAGACGTGAAGAAAAACTGGGGAGGGGAGATCTTATCGTTATGAAAACCTTTGTTTTTCAGCTAGTTGACAGTATCACGAACCCATATCATATTGTGCACATTGAGCACGGGCGTTGATCCTGCAGCAGCACTGGATGAAACACGCCGCCCCCCTCACAACTTTTTTTTTGAAGAGAGGTGGGAGGGGGAAGATTATCAAATTCCCCCAATATTCGACTAGTATGGGAATACATTTCACAGGGCCTATTTGTCAAAACAGCAACTGTTGTGGTGTTTATTTTTCGACAATTTACACGGATGCTCTTGAATAATAAAACAGAAAGATAATCTACAGTATAGCTAGTTAGCAACCTTAATTTCCAATCAAAAGGAAGAATCCGAAAATAAGATTAGGTCTTACTGGATTGGATAACGAGGTAGAATGAAAAACAAAAAATATGTAGGCTTACGTCGCCACCGCTTCTGATTGTTCACACGCGTAAGCTCGGCTCGCAGCTATAGGACCGGTTCAGCAAAAAATTTCGACCTGCTATTTTAGTCAAATGATCGAAATTTCCAGTGATCATACCAACCTAAGAAAGCCTACTCTTGTATATTCGGGTTGTGTACAGCAGTAGTAGATGATTTCCAAAAAGGTCCACATTGGGCCGTCGGACAGGATGCAAAACCTACATTAGCAGGTACTTAACGAGAGGAGGGGCGGCCCCCGCATTAAGAGAGGAGCGGCTATGTTCAGATTGACGTCGATCATATGGTCAGGGAATGCAAACGAACCCTATTCTTCTTTTATGCAAAATACAAGATACAGAAAAAACATCACTTCTCCATTGAACGAAAATAAGAGGAAATAAACGGAGCACACAGAGACGATATTCCCTCAACATAATTTATTTGAAAAATGCAATTAATTACACAAACATGTATTATTTAAACACAGAAAACTTGGACAAGCACAGTAGGAGAATGTGATTGCATACATGCGATAATATAACGGATTGTAGTCACTTGAAATGTACGTTTATGTATACAAAGCTGATCCTTATCTACATCAGCCAAGGGGACAGGACCGGGCACCCCCATCCCCCACAAAACCTCTGTCTGCAAGCGGGTTGTTACTAATCCTACAATGACGGGTAGCACCGGAGCAGAGTCCGATAGATGCCTGCTTGCACAAGCCTCCCATACTTCGGAAGACAACATCACCGGACGTGATCGATCCCTTGGCATCATGAAGAAACTGTCAGCACGGCGTCATCTTTGCAGCTGGACGTTCACTGCGGCCTGCCATTCCAAGAACCAAGATACCGGGCCAGAACATACTTGAGAGGACATCTTCATATGGTTTTCTATCATGGCTAGCAGTAGAAGAATGTACCTTTGCTTCTGTTTTTTTTTTTTTTTTTCGGTTGCTGAGCAGACAATAAAACCTGAAAAATGGATGCTCTTTCCATCGGTACACTTTCAAGAAAAAGCGGGCGTTAGCCCACTAGAACTATACTTTTCGCGGAACTGTACCAATGGGGTGGCTCAGCCGGGATACGACCTATTTTCTCGAAAGTGGTACCGATGGAGAGAGCATCCTTTAATTAGGGTTAGGAATCGCTTCACCACGAAAAAGCGAACATCCCTTCAGTTTTCGAGTTATGAGCGATTTTTCTGTAGCGGTTACCTTGTTGCCAACGTGAAGGTTGGAGGGCAGCGAATCTAACTATTGTATGGTTTTTGTAATGTGCTAAATTACGAAGCTGTGGGAATCGTCGGCCAGCGCATTTAGACACCCACCCCCATCAAACCTGAAACCAATCTAATTCGACAGTTTATACAGTGAAAAACAACCTAGGGTCTCATGTAATTTGCTTTCGAAGTATAGACTAAACACTTTGCAACGGGCTGTAGCCTGCGCACAGCTTGGTTACCAGCTACTTAAAATACCTACGTTAAATCCAAGCCATCAGAAAAGTTCTCCTGGAATTAACCAACCACAAATAAACACCGTGACTGGAAGTGAAAAATCGATATGTTGATATCTTCAATGCAATCCATAGCGTCCCAACGAGAAAACTTGCACACACAATACCTATTATGTACGGTGCACAGGGCGGTGCGACGCCCATTGATAGTCAAGATTCTGCGGACCGGATGGCCTGTAAATCCTTTTCGCGTTGCAACGGGGATCGGCGGTGGCGACGACCCCAATTGTGTTCACATCGTGAGCGCTGAAACGCGGGGATAACAGCTTAAACGATTTGGATGGCATCCTAACCTTAAATGACCTTTGATGATATGACGTTGTTATGAAAAATGATGACTCGATGTGATGCAACAAGCCCCCAAAAGATTATGAATCAGATTTACTACACGCACGTATGGCTATCGCCCAAAGGTATCCAAATCAACCTTGGCCCCTTGTAACTTGAAGGACCAGGGGTAAGATCGAAGCGAGAGTTAGTTCGGCTACTGTAGCACACAGAGCTCTATCAAGTATCCCAAAATTGACGGTTTTTATTCTCTTTGCCGGTAACTCCTGAAAAAAGCACATTTTCTTAAAACTGAACCTTGGACCTTTTGACCTTATCGTTAGATGTTGGTTTATCCACCGAACCCAAAAATTGCATGACAAATCTCTACGAGCACCCTAACTGGGGTGCACTCATTCAAATGTTACTGGCCATTTAACAAAACTTTCAAAAATTGGATAATTTAATTTATGCAAAAATTATTCAAAGTTAACTTGACATTAAGGACCTTACACGTTGTTAAATTAATCAGGATCAAAGGTGTAACCATCTCCACCAAGTTTATGAGGATTAACCAACTCAAAATAGGCATTAAATTTATGCAAATTAGACTAGGGAAATGCGAATTAGTAACAAAAAATGACCGTTGGTTTGCCCTCGTCCCTACTGTAAAATTCATGGGACTACAAGATAACCCATCTTCACCGAGTTTCGTCAAAATCCACAAACTCAAAAACATTGCAGGAAATATGCAAATTAGACTACTCAATTACAATATTATCATGCAAGGAATATAATCAGTTTGTGTACTCTTAATAGTTGTAATATACTCCGAACGACATAACCAATGAATTTACTGATCAGAGATAACTGGACACCAAAGTTCCGGGCAATTATCATTAAAAATGCAAATTGATGCAAATGAGTAGGGTCTGTTCGGGACGAAAAGTGGACACATGGCAACTCATCTCAGCTGCGCACCTGTACAAAAGGTCCCAGCATGATGGCCTTTCACGGTTCAGGAGATATCGAACCGCCACTACAGACAGACGGACAGACAGACATACAGACAGACAGACCGACACGACAGACAGATGGACAGACAGACACCACACACAACAAAGTGACCACAGGTTCTCGAACAAAGTTAGGCGAGACCAAAAACCCTGCTAACGGGAAATGTGACACACACACCACCACATACAACAAAGGGTACAAACAAAGTGACTGCTGAAGTCTCTGTCAGACTTCGGTCAAGGAGGAAAAGACATCAATCCCACAGACAGACAGAACAACAGACAGGTAGACCAATGAAGACACTGAAAACCTCCACAGGGGCAAAGGGGATATATGCAAGGAGAAAGTGCATCTTCATTTAGAATATATAGCTCAACATAAGGTCTACAGGTAGTAGAGTCAGTACAGAAGCTATTCCCTATAACAGAGAAACATATGGCAACAACCGCGGCTGCATGAGAACTAGAGCTCAACAATCAATCAGCTGCTCCTCCGACAGCCACAAGGCTTGGTCTGCTCGTCTGAGAGTCGGTATAGCTGTGGCCAAGCTCGAGGAGTTCTCATTGGATGTTGGGGGAAGTCAGTAAAATCTAGCAGATATACCCCAGCATACACCAGTATCATGCCCCCCAAATCCCCGCTCGTGTCGTATCAGACGTCAGTCGCACTCATCGCGATAAACGATGCAGAGCGGCTGCACTTTGCCCGCCGATGGTCCCGTAATTAATCAACCGGTGCAGGTCGGCCGAGGCTACCCGTACATTGCCAGTATAATCCTGGATTTGGGCAAACATCGAGCCCGATGTCTCTCCACTGTACGGGGTCACAAGATATTAAATGATCGAGATGCACACTGCTTCTTTCTTGGTCGCTAAAATTGGTAACAAACGTCTCACGGTTTTCATTTAAAGGCTATAGCTCCAAATGCTCCCTGACAGAATGGGAATCCAGGAGTAAAAAAACAAAGATCGCCATGGGAACTAATAAGCCAAATGACAACCCAGAAACAACTTCACCTTTTCTCCATCTCAAAAGAGCTGTGACAGGTCTGTTTAGATGAAGACTCATTTTAGCCAAAACAGACTCCCACAGTTCAACAAAGCGAAATGATTCGTCCCCCTTCACAAAAGCACAAATTTCATGTTAAACATGTTTTGGTCAGTAGGGCGGCTGCACAGTATTCCTGCCGAACAGGGACAAAAGTTCAAGGACGATTTTGTTTGATCTGAATCACACTAACATCTAGTTTTTGTGGTTCCTACAACATTGAAGTGAAGTGCAGTTTACTGAGATGTGACTGTAGGAAAATTTGTGGGACCAAAGAATATAAGACCTTTTCACTGATAAAAAAAAACTCTTACCTACTGTAAGAAGATGCATGATGTTAACCTTCACCCGCCTTGAAAAGCCCAAAAGCTGCTGAATCGGCGCCAAATTAAACTCACATGTAGCCGAAGTATAATTGCGGGGCCAGTAAATCAGAGCGGGCTCATATGCATTAGTGAGTCTGAGCAGGTAAGTGCGGTCAAGTAATTTTGTCATTCGCACAATTTACAATGAATTAACTAGGCATTGTTAAGGCGGGTAAATGCCCACGTGTATAATTCCCGCTTTTGAGCAATTAGTGGGAAGAAGATCTAACACCCCATAAAAGACCTCCATTTTGGGCCGAAATAAGATAGCTGTCATCCACCAAGTTTTGGGTTTAAAAAAAGTATATAAATTATGCAATTTGACCCACGATCACCTTGAAATTTTTCGTGATCAACTAGAGTAGCTACTCACAGAATTGTGTTTCCACACTTAAAAAAATTTCGCGGGTAATTATGCAAATTGGGCCCACCAGCAGGCAGTGATTGACATTTCAAGCTATTCCAGATTCTCTAGGGCGGGGACATGTGTACCAAGTTTCAGGTCAATGGATACAAAAACGTTAAAGATAAAAAATTTGCCGTAAGCCTGGAAGTTTACTGAAGGGCGAAGGCGGTGGCTATCACACCCAAAACCATGATATCCTGAACACTGCCAGGGTAATTAATAACCATAATATCATATGTGACAAACACCCCCCCCCCTCCCCCCCCCCCCCCCCCCCCCATAGTGGATGATAAGGAAGGAGAAGTTATGAGTGGTTTGGTTACCCAAGGTATAGACAATGTTTTCTGGGAGATTTGTTTATTGCAGATTCTTAGTTCTCTGCAAAAAAACAAGATCAATTTTGCACTCACTGGCTTCCTCACAGTGATTCAATTAGATTAGAAGTTCAAAAAAACATTGGAAAATATTAAATATTTTCCAAGAATGGAGAACTCCCACACAGACAATAGGCAATTGTAATGTTAATTTATTGGTGAAGCGGCTGTGCAGATTGTAGAGCACTAGCCCGGAATCTTGCGTATAAAGGGGGAGCGAATCTATCGGTAGATGATGAACTGATTAATTTTGGGCCCGAGTGAGTGCTAGTACTAAATGATTGATTAGCTAGCTATTCGGGCAAATTTGAAAAGGTATTGAATTTCCAAAACTTGGTGGATGATGGTTCATTCCAAACAAGACATGTGCAGACGGGTTAACCACCAACGTAACCCCGCGGAAATGGCCTTTTGGGGCACCATGTTTGCAAGAAAAGCAATTGAATTACATGTCCATTCGACCTCTGGTGACTTTGGAATGCCCTCTGTTGTTCAGGACCAACTGTTAGTCCAAGTGGCTCCAATTTCGGTCAAATTCGACAAAGTTAGGAAAAATCTCAAATAAAAGCAAATTGACCTGCTAGTGGACCTTGAAATTACCGTCCATGTTTTTCGACCAACTTTTGTCCCCACTATCAAGTGTCATGAATCAGACCAACTCTGTTTTTTCGTTTAAAACTTGCAAAATAGAGCGGGCATCCGACATAAGTGACGCCACTTGAACGATCTGAGATTTTGCTAGAGGGACATGTGGTACCAAGTATCAGGTCATCGGATAAAGCGTTAAAGAGGCGGAGACTGCGGTACACCAAAACCATAATATCTACCGAACACTGAAGAGTGAGGAGGAAGATAATTAT
Source organism: Sclerodactyla briareus (assembly GCA_026419785.1). Lineage (NCBI taxonomy): Eukaryota > Metazoa > Echinodermata > Holothuroidea > Dendrochirotida > Sclerodactylidae > Sclerodactyla > Sclerodactyla briareus. The sequence goes on from JAODTK010000913.1 coordinate 12,307, forward strand.
TTCAACAGCAGAGTCAAGTCATGCACCCCGTCATTCACTCTAATTTGGGGACAGACCCTAAATATGATGCCCGAATTGTCAAATCAGATGAAAGTTTGTATGCTGTGGAGGTGGTGTCAAGGACTGTTAATTTGCATAATTAAGACACATGTGTCAAATATGATTGGTTTACATCAAATTTGGTGGATATCGTCTATTTGAGTATGATCTTGCAAACAGGTGAGAACATTTCAAAGACAATTAGGATTGTGTACTCTTCTTGTAAGTATTAGCCATACAGTGGGGTCAAGGTTATTGTGTTACAACCAGGGGTCACATACAGCCCTTCATACACACACACACCTATACATGGACTGCAACTTTGTAAGGAATAGAAAACAACAGCCTACATGCCTACTATAGGACCTCAAAATCAATTGGTTGAGCCAAAATCATGGTTTATATGTTACAGTTTTTCAGACTGGAGCGGAGCCATGTTGGTCTGCCTCCGTGCCAGGTATAGAGTGTGCCATCCTTAGTTACAG
>JAODTK010000914.1:0-13031 GCA_026419785.1 Sclerodactyla briareus
CGAGGTGTCCCTATTGTAAGGAAGAACATTGATCAGTCTTCCTAGAAAGTTTCTTGTAATTAAAATTGCAATTTCGGAAGTTACTTGCCAATTTTAAGGAATGTTGCTTACTGCCATCCGGCCTGGTAAGCCTTTCCTGCAATCTGGAGGGTCCTTAAAACGAATAATGTTTTGTATGCTACGCGTCAACCGATGGTTACCCGAATGTGAGCGATAACATCGATCGGTTTCTCCAGAAGTCCTTAGATTCAAATTTCGGAATTTATTGCAATTTTTCAGGATGTTGCTTAGTGTCATCGAGGCCCGGGAGTGCCGTTTCCTGCAATCTGGCGGGGTCTGTGAAACGGAAAATTCCTTTGTACGCTACGTGCCAACCCCCTTCCCTTGGTATGGATGCCTCGTATAACCCCTAATGTTCATGACAGATCGCCGCCTCTATTTCGCAGAAGATTGGAAATAATGAATCTGTCTGGAACAGTTAGGTCCTCGGTCGGAATTTGTAAATTTAGCGCATCCATCGGAAAAAAATTCCCGACGAAAGGGGGGGGGGGGGGCTCCCGACGGGGCATGCCCCCACATCCGCAGGATTTACCGACATTATCAACAAATTATGCCGACAGGCCGTTTCAGGACGGAAGTGTTTGGAGACCCGTCCTCTTCCCCCCTTCATAGCTACTGAATTGAGAGTTCAATAATTCATTTCAATGTAGTTTTGGCAACATACTTCGCAAAAGTTAAATACTGGAGCTTATCGGAACGGCAGAATGATCTATTCAGTTCTCCAATTTCGGTCTCGCGGACCTTCGGTCGCGTGGACCTTTATGACTTTCGGTCTCGCTACCTTTTTTTTTTTTTTCTACTTTCGGTCTCGCGGACCCTTTCGCACTTTCGGTCCCGCGACGCTTCGCACTTTCGGTCTCGTGGACCCCTTTTTATGTTTCGGTCTCGTGGACGCCTTTCTCACTTTCGGTCTCCGTGGACCCCTTTTTAAGTTCTTCCGGTCTCGCGGACCCTTCGCACTTTCGGTCTCGTGAACCCTTTATCATTTCGGCCTCGCGGACCCTTTCGCACGTTTCTGGTCTCGTGGCCCTTTTCAGTTCGGTCTCGGTGGACCTTTCGCACTTTCTGTTCGGTCTCGCGGACTTTTTCTCACGTTCGGGGTCTCGCGTACCCTTTTGACATTTCGATCGTGGTCTCGCGGACCTTCGGTCTCTTGGACTCGGTCTCGGGGGCGTCCGGTCTCGTGGGGCTGCCCCCACCATGATAAGCATGATGGCGGGCTTCATTGCATGCTCTTTGGCCAAAACCCGAAATGTTGATTTGAGTTGTTGAAAAAATCTGATTACACTGTTTATATATATGTATCCAGGTAGTCTATATGTAAAGTAGAATACCAAGAAGAAATATCTAAATTTGGTGCCATCACAATATATTACGAGCCACATAATGTAGTAAATATTGTGATTTTTCTGGCTCGCTCATTGACTGCGAACGACCCCATGTGCCACTATATGCACGAGTTCCTTCGCGCCGAATACGGAGTTTGTGCCATGAAGACACAAAATATTGGTCCCTGACATAATCAAGCAGCTTCACAGGGTCATATTTTCAAACACAATATCTCACAGTACTCATCTTCGAGAATACGATGAAGCACCACCCTATTTCACCCATTTCTAACTAAATTTATATAATGTCTCATATTTTACCTTATTGATCTTTTAACTGTTGGCCCAATTGTAGGGGTTTTGCAGTGATACGCCCGAATGATGGACGTCAGACATACGTAATCTTTTTAAGGGATCCGTTCTGGAATTATGTGCCTCTCTGGACACTATCTTGGAGAATGCATGAAAGCAAAGGTTAAAACCTCTTCAGAAACAGATCATGCCTGATAGGCTATTTGCTTTCATTGTTGTTCTAAGCTGTACTGAGTACTGAACCTGAAAATATTGAAACTTCATTCATTGGCACATATCCTGTAGGTCTAGTCTTCTTTAATACATACTTCATGGATGCAACTTGCAGTGGTCTCTACATGTATTCATCAGCAATATCATCTCAACTTTCACTTGAATTTCAACAACGGAAAGCCTGGCGTCCACCTATGCCAGAAGAATGGCTCGTCTGAGTGCAAGTATCTTTGGGGAGTCTATAAGCCTACAAAAACCGCAGATCCATGAAATTGTGAAGCTCATGAGCGAGAAACCTGTTTACCTCCGGCAGAGGGTTGTTGATTATTTCCCCCCATATGAAACAGTGTGCTCATGAGCTACTTGATGCTGAGTGGCCTATACTGGTTAATTTTCAGTTTTCCTCATCTAGCTCCTTTCAGCTTACCCATGACTTATTTATTTGAAATACTCCTATATGGAAGAGGAGTCTGCAGTTTGCTTCCAGGCGTTGTTCTCCTTGTTTCAAGCTCAGTAACAGCACTGGAACAGCTACCATCTATGGTGATTCCTGGTCATGAAAATTTACAACATTCTCTGGTTCTAGAGTTCGTGGGAGACCCAAGAAGACTTGTATGAGGTGTCCGGAAGATTTACAGGAGACGAGTATAGTTTGTTGTCTTGCTAGGGACGATGGGTTAGGGAAATTCACTTTTGTCCGTCCAAACCCATGTCAACATGGATAACATATGTTAAAACGAATATGAGAATGATGATTCTGAACCTCATTGTTGGATCTTAAACATTTGCCACTAAGCCTTGCCCCATCATAACTTTAATTTGATGGGCACCAAACAATAAGTAGGACCTTTCTACATCGTTTACAATTTGTTCTCACTTCCACGTAATTATGGTCAATGATAAATCACTATTGTGACGGAACTTGCAAGGAATTTCTCATAACTACTTGATAGCCCATCCTTTTAATAAGGACCAACATCACAGAATCATACTTTTCTTGAAACTTCTGGAACTCTCCACTGATGGTCAACGCAAGTTTGAGGAGAATGGGACCTACGATGGCAAGATTTGACTTCTAGACCTGCTCACTCAAAAAATTTCTATGATAAATTACCTAATATGGGCAATTGCCCACCCAGGTTGAGAACAATGTGTCTTTCACATACAGTAATGTAGGCTTCTGTTGTCGCAAAAGTTTTCTGTGAAATGCTATGTTTGTCTCATGTGCGACTTCTTGCTTACTCCTATAGTACATGACATACACCCTTGAGTAAAACAAATTATGAACAAACCCGCTAAACTACCTCAAACTGGACAAAATTGCCAAATGAAATACTGTAGATGACACTTAATCTTTTTGGATAATATTTCTTACAATCTGTTCTGTAGGAGTAGAGTGCTTGACTGTTTGGAGAATTCAACAAATAAATCATTGGACAATGATAAGAATGACCAATGATCATCTCATCCATTGATTGATTGGATTTGTTGGATTCAGGAAGCCCATTAAAGTCATCATGTAATCCTGGCCATTTTGTTTGTGAATGAGACCACGATAACTTTGGCTTCGCTTCTGACTAGTGTCTCAGATGATTCAAGGCAGTAGTGTTGCAATCCCAACCTGTTTTCCGGACTGTGGGAGATCATGATCCCCGGATTTGACCACTTTCTCGGAACCTTGAGTAGCTGAAGATTAATGTCCCACGTGACTGCTCACAAACACACATATTATCACATTGTGTCTTGGAGCTCATGAATAGCATTTATTTGCGATTAGTGGAGGGCGAACTACTGTATGTATGAAGGGTGCCTCACCTTCAATGCCACTCCCTCCCCCTTCCACACAGAGGTTAACCTCTTTTGGGAGGACACGGATAGTCGCCCATGCAGGCAAGCCATCTCTCTCTCCTATCTCTCCACTTGTGTCCAGCGAGAGACATGTAAATGCGCGGGTCAAGGCACATGTTCCCTTCCTACGGACCCACGGCCCGCTTAGCAATCAAGGTCAAGTGCCTTGCTCAAATGTATATAACACAGTAAAACATGATCTGTACTCACTTCTTGGTCTTTGAACTTGTAAATCATATGATCTTGCGTCCAACACTCTACCGGACTAAGCTCTGCTACTCAACAGTAACTGCCTATCTATCACCCATAGACCTATTAGTGAGCTGCGATTTCAGGGATTATATTCAAAGTGTCAAGAAGCAACATCAAATATATACCGTAGAAAGGCACTTTTAAAAAACACGCAGCAAATGTATGAGAACTATATAATCACTGCAATTCCTCACTACAATAGGCTTAGCAAAACCAACCAGGTTTGATTCGTGTACATGATGCTGGAATTTCTTGATGAACTGAATGCCCCAAGGTAACCCCTAGTCAATGATGCCTACTGAGTGAGCATCAAGAAAATACAACCTTCTATGTACTGTAAGAGGGAGATACATATTTCATTTTTTTACAAATGGCCCAGTAGGCCCCTTTTTAATGCTCTTGACCACCTGAAGTCATAGTCAAATGGACTCTGACCTTTAGGTGGTCGAAGGCCACCCAGCAGTCACTGATATTAGGTCCAACTTGGTCGAACATCCGTCATCCCTTCTCATTCTCAGCATGAGTATTTGGAAGCCAAAAACTGCAATTTGCTAATTATTCCACAATTTTAACAGAATTGCCTACTACCCCTTTTAATGACCGTTTCACCTGAACAATGCATAGGTACCACTAGGTCAAGATACCCTGGTGATGGTCAAGGCAATCGGACCTAATCTGCAGGAGACTAGGTAGCGTTTTGCAGTTTTCCACATGCTGTTGTGCCCCTTTAATGGCATTTGACCTTGACCTTTAGTTGGTCAACAATGACCCACCAGTCGCGATACAACATTGTGACCAAAATCCATTGAAGCACGAAACAAACGAAGTTTACATCATGGATAGATAGAATAGATAGATAGAATAACATGGGCTCACAATACTGTAAGCTCAACCAGATCGCTGTGAGCCAGAATTGCTATGGTAGTGACATCATGGAAGTGGTGCTCTTTCAGTTGTTTAGGTTAATTAGGGGCATGGGAAGGTAAAACAGATTGACTCAATCAATCGATGCAGCTTCTAGTTATTTCCCTGCGAGAACAAGAGTTAATGAAATCACATTTTTTCTCTTTTCTGTCATCCAGGTTGGTATGCATCAAGTTTATTAGGTACACACGCCATTAACACTCTTCTAGTTACCATGAATGTATAACTGGCAAATAAAATTAATGGCAACATGATGACATATATAAAGTGTCCAGTTCTAGGCATTCTACATGTAAATCATGATCACCTGTTCGGCATGTTGCCTTGTTCACTCCCCAAATTTATTGGCAACTGTTCTCGGTCTTTCTTCTTACAGGGACGAGCATGAGGACTTCAAAGACGAGATGAAGAGAGTGGCAAGATTAAAGGGGAAGGGAGTGAAAAAACCAAGAAGGGAGAGGAAAGGAAAGTAGGGGCCATGACAGGAAAGACTTCAACTGTGTCGATTCATTTCAGTGGAACTGAGGATGGTCATGGACTCATGATGCAGTTCTCACATGAGTGGAGGTCAGGGAATTGCCATATTGAATGTGGCTGTGTGAGCGTGGAGTGAAGTGTTTCATATGCAGGACAATCTACAGGAATGGCACAAGCCAAATTGTGCTAGAGATAGGACCATATCCGCAACATGATGGCTGGATTCAATGATTAGCATTTGTGAAAGCATATTGTTACCTGCCGCCTTGTACACAGCAGCCTAACAACAGAATCAATCGACCCTGAACTATGGTTGTTTGAACGTGCCTGTGGTATTCCTCTGCAAAAATGACATGCCTATCTCCATATTTATGAACCTAGATGATAACACATGATTTGGTTCTAGTTTTGTACGCAAGAGTAACACCGTTTCAGTTGGGCAGGGGGGAATGCAGGCCTTCAGGTTTAAAGCAAGCTATAGCGCTCTTGCCTAAACTGCTTGATATGAATTTGAGGCGAGTCGTTCTCTACTCATCTGACTGTGAAAAAAAGCTTGTCTAATAAGCAGCATTTGAAATAGCGTGGGACACCTGTGTTGCAATTTGAGGAGGAATTGTAGAAAACCTGTATGCTGTCTATAGTTTTGTGTACAAACTGACTGCTATGCACTTCCAAAAGTGTGTACAATCCTGCTCATTTGAGGAGAATTTTGCCACACTCAACCAGCTATTTCGAATGCTGCGAGAGCGCTAGACTGACTAAATTGATGCTGTCCATCAGCAAAAAATTGGGGGAAACAACTCATCATAGCACTTCCTAGTGGAGCATTATGTACTCAACGTGCTCTTCCTTTTGAAGGTCTGAACTGCCACTAGAGAGCAATCGGTACGTGCCTCGCGGATGCTTTGTTACTTTCGGCATATCACATTGGTTATTAGGCATAACTAGTCAAACCAGGAGAATGAGGGGAGAGGGGGGGGGAAACCATTTATCTGTACATGTAAATCAGGCCTTCTCAACTAGTTCTTGGAAGTTACCAACTCCGATCCTTTCTAGGTGAGCGGAGCGCTAAGCGCTACGATGGGTTGGCGCAGGGAGTGGGCGAAATTGTTTCGTTGCAGACCCCAGATTGAAGGAACGGCATTTCCCATGCCGTAAGCAGTGATAAAAGACCAGAAAATTGACCATAATTCAGATTTTGAATTTCGGAAAATTCCTGAAGGTACCCGTTTTCAATGTATATTCTTTTTAGACATCGGATGTTTGAAGGCACGCCCCAGCTGCAATAATAGCGTAAATAATGTTTTCATTTCAACAGGCATTCAGGCCCATGTATGAGGTTCTGGAATCGCTTCTGAATGATGGTATAATAATAGCGACTTCGCCTAGGTAGTTCAGAGAATGGAGTATGGCTTCGGTTTTTTTTTTGCTCTTGCGGGGGTCCATGAGGTGGATATATGATTTGACAGAGAACCCATGCAACATGTAGTATTCACAGGTCAACATTTCACTAATTTTGGGGACTAGAATCATGATCAGTTTATTAGAACATGATTCACTGATCATCATACAACCTGATACGTTCGAGGATCAGTGTTACCACAGACCACCATGGTTCGGAGCAGATGTGTATTAAAAACAAACATATAAAAACACCCAAACTACTAGCATTGGGAATAACTTTGTGGCCCGTCTCCTGATTGTTCAAAGACGGCCATAACCAAACTGCGAAATATGAATGACAATTACGTGTTTAAATGTTTAGGTTGGCCGAAAAGGTCAGGAAGAGTTTCAAAAATGGCAGGTTGTGCCTGTAATGACCTTGGACCTTGGTTTTCTATATGGCACAAAGATGTCTTAGCAGTCAGTAAAATGTTACTCAGTTTGGTCAATCTATCAGATAGATACATTTTCATGTTACTTGGACCAAAATGACCCTCAGATGGCCTTTCACCCCAAACCCTGAACAAATGTAGGGTACCACTGGTCAATAAAAATACTGACCACAACTTTCGTGATAATCTGCTTGAACTGTGTAGAAGCGTTTTGTAAATTTTCAGCAATATTTAGAACTTTTGATTCTTGACGAAGTCGAGGGAATCTATGAGTCAAGTCGTGTTTGGTGTGTGTGTGTGGGGGCTGTGACGCCCAGCTTGTAAACACGTAAACTTGATAAGGTCTGGGTAGGTCAGGCAGGCTCATATTGGTATGTGTGTTCCCCATGATGAGTACCTGGAACCCTATTGTTTTGGGTCAGGTCAGGAGAATATGAGGGTCACCAGAGGTCAAAGTATGAAGCATTTGTAAACACGATAAGTCCAGAATGGTTGTCTGATCAAGTTGAAATTAGGTGTATAGCTTTCTTAGGGGGAAAGTACGGAACCCTATGGTGTTTGTTTCAGGGTCGGGAGCTACAGTATGGGGAATGTGAATTTTGGTCTCGAAAATAGAAAAAATTTGTGAAAAATTGATTATTTTGGCCAATTTTGGCTTGTGGTAAAACCGATAACCGAACACACCCGGGAGGATGAGAGCTCATATTGTATGTGATGTCCCCATGGATGAGATATAACACATTGATTTTGGGCCGGTAAGGTCAGAGGTCACCAGGACCGTCAAAGTCTGAAAACCTGTGTTGTAACAGCGATAAGTCCAGAAACGGTTGGTCTGATCAGGTTGAAATTAGGTGTGATCTTCCTTATGGGGAGTACATGAACCTATTGTTTTTGGTAACGGGCAGGGTGAATGAGGTTCCATACTGGTTTGTGTTTCCCCATGAGATACATGAACCCTATGTTTTGGGGTCAGGTCGGAGGTTTTTTTTTCATCTAAGGTGACAGAGTTCAAGTCTGGAACATTGAATATTTAGTGTTTGTAGCTTTCTTACAAGGGTACAGGAACCCTATTAGTTGGTGGTAAGATAGGAAATTTGTCAGGGATGTTATGTTGCTCGAATGAGCTGGTACTATCTCCCATTTGTCCGTTGTGTATGGCTATGGGTTGAAAGAAACAGTCAAGGAGATCACAAGCGCTTTGGCTTTCTGGTTAACCTTAAATCCGGAATACCCCTCTCTTAGGCACACTAGGCCATGATAACAATGCAGAGTTCCATGGTTAATCCAACTAAGCTGTTTACAAGGAGAAGCATTGGTGTTTGAATTTACACAAATAGGTCCATTTATGCCATAATTACTTGGACCTGAATCTCTGAACACCGCTGGTCATTGATGACACCAACAGATATCGCGGTAACCCGAACTAATCTGCTGGAGAAAAAAATCCCTGAACACCCTATAGGCGCACTGGTCATGGCATGACACTGGACAGACTATCAAGGTTATTAATCCAAATAATCTGCAGGAGAAGAAAGTCTGAACACCCTGTAGGTGCCACTGGTCAGATGGACCAAGGACAGATTGCAAGGTAATCCAAACTAATCCACAGGGGAAGCATTTACAGTTTTCAACATAATGGCCCATTATGCCCATTCAATTACCTTTGACAGTGAAGGGTGAAAGATTGTCCATGGTCAAACAAAACATTGTGTCCAATTTCGATATCATTGATTCAAAAAAAACGAACATTTGAGGGCCAAAAAGGCAATTGTTAATAGGATTGATGTTATGGATTAGGATGGATTCTGTATATCTAAGCCTTCATGGCGGATCACAAACTAGCTCATAGCATAGTATGGGTGATGTTAGAATCTAAAGTGGTCTTCTAGAACTGAAGGTGCATTCTATTATTGCATGAGCTCCTATTAGAATCGATAGGGGGTATACATTTGTACTTTCAAATTCACCGCTGTGAATGAAAAAATTGCATGTTCATGTGTTTGCATTCATGAAGTGGCGTTCACAAGGGTAGTCGTCACAAGGGTGTATCCGGGCCACAAGAAAATTGGGTGGAATCATCAGTCAATAGAAATTTAGTATCTATGTTGTGGTTGTTTCATCCATGAGGATCACACTGAATGGGAAAAGGCATGTGCAAGCGTGTGTTTTTGACCTTTAATTCATAGTGGGCACCGACATCCACAGGTTTTTCTCCGACAGGAACGTCTCTGGAAGTGAGGTAACGGGACTAAGAGAATGGATAGGGGAACGCAAAGTGAGCCGGGTTGGATGCTTATCGAGTAAGAATGCTTGCAACCGCAAGGGAGAAAATCCTGTGTCAATAAAAGGCAAATAAGTACTTATGAGTGGGAAAGAGGAAGAGGAGCGAAAGTAGAAGTTGGTATTAAAGGAGGTGTTGCCGGGCAGGGGAACCCCCGGAGGCTGAACCATCACCTTATTTTGCGATCTCCCTAGACATGTAACTGAGGTATGGAAAAGGGGGGTTGCGAGGGGTTTATAATAGCGGCTACAGGAAAATTTTGCTAGCTACCTGTGTGGTCGGCTCCACCCTACTCTAACCCTGTTTGTGTTCATAAAAAATCGTTGTAGGCACCTTCATTTGGCACCCCTAGGTCTGCACAGGGGGTGCCTGCCTCCCTGACCCCAAACCCCCCCCCCCCCCTCACAGTGACGCCACTGGTGTGCACTTCCCATTAAATGTTTGGTCAGAAGATTAATAATAAAACGAATCGGTAATATGTTCGTAAGGTTTATTGGTGATCACTTCGTATAATCATACACAACTAATCAGTTACCTATTTGCGAGTGATATTTGTGGGGACATGTACAAAATTGTCAGGCTTTGCTATAAAAAACAGCTGCCATCATATTCATGTATCTTCAACAGAGTGATACCGTAGCTGTGTAAAGCAGCCAGAAAATGGAAGGTTTCAAGTGGGATGGAAAACAATTCCCAGACAAATATATACTTGCAATTGTGGACAATGAATGCATTCATAATTGTTCCAGCATAGTCTTGGAATAAATACTGATTATACATTTTCAGTATTATGGTATGTTCGTGCTACAGATTGTCAGTGGGTCCATGGCATGCTTGAATTCTGTAATTAATTTTTTAGCGGAAAAGAATAACCATCCTGACAGGAGATGGGTCAGCGCAGTTCAGGAGAGCATCGGGCTTGTGTGTGTTTGGTTGTGTGGATGTGAGTCAAGGTCTCGAAACTTGCCCTCCCTATACAAGTAATAAATCGGGACCCTATAATATAAAGACGTCCAAACTGGGTAGATGTTAGATGCAAAATAGCAGGAGAGAAAACCAAAAGTTTTCGATTATAGGGCAACAAAAAATTTTATGTTTCCACAATTTGACAACACTTTTCTCACTGTTCCCCTCTTTTTCAGGAAACATATGTGTTACTGTAGGCTATCACATCGCACAACATACAGTCGTTGTTTGATTTCAATGTTGGCGCAGCTGAACATGGTTTAAGTCACATGTGACCTGCTGTAGCAAAAAAAAAAACGTGTTTGAAACTGGACTTGGGAGAGGTATGGAGTTTAGCGGAACAGTGCGTGTTGTGCATTGGAGCCTCAGACTATCACATCAATCATCACCTCAAGGGAAATGATGGAGTTTTGCCAATATCCTCACAGTGTCAAACAAGATTCCCCCCCAGGCCGTACCATAACAGATAGTTCAGTTGATCAATTTCAATTTGATCAATAAATGAACCAGCGATATAACTCCCTTTTCTCGCCGATTTGATCGTTCATTAGTGCTTTGGGGATCACAAAATGAAAAAATAGTAATCCATTTTGAATCTTGATCTGTCCCTTTTCCTGTGTGTTTTTTGTACTTCCCTGAACCTCTGAGAGAAAAATTCTGCAATAATCTCGGAAATTCTGCTGTCACTTGTTTTTGTGGCTCCCTATTAAGACAAAGGCTTGTATTTATCAAACAGGAATATTAGCCAAAGTTCTCAGCTTGAGGTTATCTGCTACCAGAACACTCTCTCACGATGATGAGGAGACCAAGAAACTCTCACTCAGCACCACGGAACTCCTTTAGAGGGTTCTGTTCCTAATTGCGAACAGATGATGGCCAGTGAGGGACCCGTGTTTGCCCATCAAGAGCCAGGTCGGCCTCTGGGTTGAGGTAAATCCACTTGGCGGACAGCCTCAGATCCCTTACTCTACGACCATGTTAAGTTCTGCCCTCTGATCCTTCGGTATGGGTACAACTGAGGTGGACTGGCACCTGTCCCGGGGGACTTCCCCTATACACTCATGGGCAAACTCCCCCCAACGTTTGCAGGGGTTGTCTTCTGCTCCTGGCTTTCTCTAAGCTGTAAGACATCCCTAGATGGAGAAAGAGGTAAAAAATTAAATAGTACTGCATGGCAGGAAATCATGAACAGGAGTTCAAGTACCGTATGGGCAACTTTTTCAGTTTACAGTTGGAAATCGAATTTACACACCTTGTGGGCCAAGAATCTAGGATGAAGCTATATTATTATGATGTGAAATGGCTTACGTAGGCCTAATTCCCCAGCACTCACAGGGCAATCCGGAAAAATTGGCCCTTTGCAGGCCTGGTTGACTTGTGTTTCATGGTGTGACTATATGTCCAGTCTGGAAAATACGGGTGGGTGATAAGTTGAAATTGTGAAGCATACATTCGGGTCTAAAGGTCTTGGACGCTTAGACTGCAAAAATCATTTTGATGCTGTGTCAGGAAGTCATACCCAGTAGTGAAAAACTGTAGTCAGTATTCGTTATGGTTTATTTCCAAAACCTTCCGTTATATGGGGACCATAGTAATAATAATACACTGTGTAAGCTTTCTCCTTACTACACACTCAAGTCTCTATGCGATAAAGAAAAGAAACCTACCAAAGAGGAGAAAGTGAGGTGAGTCTTAGGAGAGTTTGCAATGGTTACTGACTGAGCTTCGTCCAACTTCGATCGGAGGTTAGTCCAGAAGACAGCAGGAGGAGGCGAGAGCCCTATGTGCACACTGGCGGAGGCCCAGTAAAATTTTTGAACTGGATCAGAGGCAACAACGCAGTGATTTGTCTTGGATTAGGTTTTGTAGGGGAGAGGTACACTGGGCAAGTCCACTGAAACATAGTTAAGAAGTCAGGGTGGGATTTTGATTGGTTGGTTTATTTCACAGGACGTCATGTGTGTAGATTGCCAAGGATTGGTGAGATATGTTAATAATAATAATAATAGTTGTCCATTTATAAAGCGCAGGTATCCAATGCCTGAGACATGTTGTTCAAGGCGCTCCCGAAGAAAGTCGAAGTAGCTGAGATACTTCTGGGGAACCTGATGGTCTTGAGAACTCTTCTTGTTATCCCCAAATTGGTTGCGTCGAGGTGATTGCAGATCCTTGAATCACCTGTTTGTTCCAAAGACGGGGGGCAAGTTTCATGAATGCTCGCCCTCCAAAGCCTGTCAGCCGGTTAAATCGGATCTACCAGAAGATGGTTTTGTTTAGTCGGGATCGCCCGTGATCATGCGGAAGGATCTCTCAACCAGGCTCGAGAGATATGAGAGCTTCATCATGCAGGATCTAAAAAACAGGTATAAAACCTTGAACTCAATCCGCGCTACGACTAGGTAACCAATGTAGGTGTCGCGAAGCACCGGTGTGATGTGGCCGTTTAGGGATTATTTCATCTGAGCTGTGCAGCACTGTGTGGAGCATTGCAGTTTACTAATCAAATCCCGCTGATGCGTACAGGAGACTATGTCC
>JAODTK010000915.1:0-13468 GCA_026419785.1 Sclerodactyla briareus
GAATATATTGCATGAATGACCAGCACAAGCAGTAACGTTATTGCAACAATGGATTAGTTGTGTCTTATTACACTGTTAACTGACCGTATAAATTATACACTTCATGAAGTACACAAATTGTTGAATTTGAAAACGAGAAGATGGTAATATGCATGTCCATATTGATGGCTGTATAACAAAACATGTGTCACATGATATGTTTCACGTCTAGATATATAACGCCCCATAAACGTCTGCATGGGCGATAAGCTACGCAGGTTCGAATTACTCAGTTAGTGCGGTGAAAACTGAGCAGCGCATTCGTATCATTATGCCTGGAGGAAATGCATATACATTGTGTCCCACTACCTAACTCGAGTGGCCTTCCAGCATTATAAGAGACACATGTTCTGCCTCGTTGAAACCCGCTTGACGATTAGAAAGACCAGTTCGTGTATTTTCGCCCCTGGGTCCAAGACGATTGTGTGCTGTGCAATTCAGTTACTGGGAAGAAAAAAAAAACGATTTTTGGGTTATCTTGGAAAATAGTTGTGTCGAATTTTAGATTTTCTTGTAAAGCGTCGAATTCACTGCCTGTAGTGGTTATGACCAAAATATACAGAAGGCTAACACAGGCCTACTAAACGTTGTCAAATGCGCCTATTACAGAGAAAGGGAATCGCCAGTAAGATACGCATTTTATTGGGGTCACCGATTACCCCACAGACCAGATGAGGTCAATTTATTTCTCCTCGTCGGTTCAGTAAGTATATGTGTACAATTTAAGTCAATATCTCCAACGTTCACTCATATAGATCTATTGAGATACAGTAATGTTACGTCGAATAAAATAGGAGATGACATTTCCTGATGACTTTAGGTGGGAGGAGGAGGAAACAATCCTAATTCAGTGAAATGTCTAACAAATGCCTGCGAAAAAGCAACGCAAACCAAGGGCTGTAGTGTTACTCATTTCGTCTGAAAACAAAACGGTTATGCACTGAAGTCTCCATACGACTGCGTGTAAAAGTAGAACTGTTAGGGGGGTCTAGAACGTACATTCTAAAACACAATAGAGTAAATTCTCGTACCTATCTAGTTTGCCGAGTGATCACCACTGTATTCCAGAGTGACAGATCATTCCATTAGAGAGAATTCCCGCTCATTACTGCTGTGTGACCACTCCAATGGGGTGAATTGAGGTGATTCACTCTTTTCTTCTCCGAAAAGTAAAAGTTCTTCATAGCATTAAAGAAGTGCCGTTTTTTCAACTTCTCTTGGCCAATTACAGTACATCTGATTTTCTTCTGGCTGCACGAACCGCATTCCTACCAGTGAAACTTTAGAACTCGGAACTTTCAATGCCAGAGTATTCAAAATGGGGTTGGTAACTCTTCGAGAAATGTAGCGATGAAATTATACATCGTACATACCCACTGAAAAAGTTGTAAAATCGTATTGAATATTTATTTCTCCCAGGACTTTCATTATTATCCGGATGTGACACATTTCTAACAATGAGTACGGGTCGTACGCTTCCCATTCACCGCTCAACCTCTCACCTAATCGATAATCGTTCATCTCATCAAATGTTCTAAAGTAAAAACGATTAACACGACAAATTAACCCCCTCTTGGAACTATAACGACAAGTCATGCTTAAGGGAGACCATGGCGGTGGTACCAGCGATCAGTCATCGGACATCAATCTAGTGGAACAAAATCGGGATTTGTTTAGGATTCACACGGAGGAGTTGAGTCTCAGCTTTATCGGTTTGAAACAATTTAATTAAAAACATTTGGTAATATGGTCGGTTTTTTTTACAACCAACCACTCAGCGTTGGTGCATAATGATTCCATCATATAAATATATCAATATATAGATAAAAAAATATCCATAATACATGGTGATGCTGGTGTCTGTCCTGAGTTCCTGGTTATCATCGACTCATGAGGCAAAATGTGATCGACAAGTCACATAGGCACGGTTTATTCTTGACTTCCTATTGACAAGACAAAACAATAATTAATCTTCTCGAATACTGTTTTGGATTTGGAAGTGTTGATGTCACATTGTTTTTTAACTTTGCGGGGAAACACAGGTAAATGCCAGCCTGTGAAATTTATGGGATGTGGATTAGCGATCAACAGGCCTTTGGTACATATGTTCCACTAGAGAGCCTGAGAGCCGTTGATTTGATGAGTGACGAAAATCGTTCTTGACAAAAACGTACTAATGTTGACCCACAAGAAGAAAAGACATGTAAACGAATTTCTGGAATGCTGACCACCTCTATCAAAAATATCAAAAGAAGCGAAAAGAAGGTTTCGTTACAGAAAACTCCATGCCACGAGCACTGTCAAAAATTAAGTATTAAATGTCATCTTGAGGTCACGGTTTTCATTGTTCCGTAGTCTTATGGGTGAGATACTATGGACATGTTTAGTTCAGGAATCGAAGGAATGTGTGAAGGAGATGGAATGTGTGGATGGATTCGATGACGGATTTGGGTGAATTTAACTACGAGAATGCATCGTAATCATGTTTGTCAAACTCGATGATGCGCACTGGCAAAACTTCTGGCAAATTGCCGGTTCAAATATTTTCCCGTGACTATTCTACCAACTTGGCCTACTTGAACGAGTCACTTAAACCCGTCTCTGTTTACTGGGAAGGTATTGACATGCAGTGGTAACTCCTTTATGAAGAGGCAGTCACTCGTCCATCTTGACTCGACAATTCATCGGCCGGTATCAAAAACCTTACCGCCACAGGTGAGCGTGGTTTCCACTATCGCCTGAATACTCACCATGAAAACCAATGTGTCGGATGAATCGCTACATAGTGCACACAAAAAACATCTTCAACCGAAAACTTTTCCAGAGTACACACATGGCATACGTGCCATTTTTCCGTTGCAACTCGGTGGTATTCGTGTTTTTATAGACCTGAGCGCTGCTTTTGATATCGTTTACAATGGTGTCTCGTTTGAAGATTATTCGCTCATCCGCCGATTCAGGAAACACCTCGATTGTTCGATGCTTTTTGACGAGTGTCTGAAAAAGTTAAAACCGTATATCATCGGCCTTTTCCACTTACACTTTTTCCCTACACGCCTGAATACACGTTGTTTATTCCCAGGCTGATGACTGCGGAGAATAAATACTATGCTATGTACCACTGACTTTCCGGTCAGTTTCCATGAAACTCTCCTATCCGTTTATGTGGCTTTTGCTGCCACTCACTCTTTGTCGGGAATAACACACTGATTGCATAATTTGATAACAGGACATTTGAAGTTTTCCTGAACATACATTGCAATGTCTGAAACGAGCGGAATATCCCGTCGAAAACTTTGCTATGGAAGCACACTCACCAAGTGATTTTGGCTAATTGAGAGAGGATCTTGGCAATTCCATTTAGTTCCGTCTGTCGTCTTGCCATAACAACTTGAAAACTATCATATTGAGATTGGAATGTAGTTTAAGAAGGCAGTATCGATATTCCGTACGCAATTACATCGTCTTGCAAACCTTATGTCTAGCAGTTCAATACCTCCAGCAAATCACTTTTCTTTCCAATGTGCTAATTCGTCAGTCAACGAGTAATGCGCTAACTGGTACATCAGCACCCTCAGATGTGCGGCATAAAAAATTTTTGGCATCATCACTACTTTAACCGCAAACGAATGGACACTAAGATGTACGAACGGCAGTGCACTTTCCATCCAAGAGTCCAAACTATACACTGATACGGCTTCTCAAGAGTGAATAAATACTGACACTTTCGCCAACTGAACGTTTATGGCCTGGACACTCAGTGGTTGTTAGGTAAACCGATGTCTGAAATGATTCTATTGAACTCAATGATTTGACTCTGAACCAAGCACGATGACAGTCTGGAGAGTACCCCGTCTATCATTTGCATGTAAACGTCAGTGTGAGTTAATCCTACAGTAGTCGCCTCTTTTGAAATCATTTAAGTGTTACAGTTCACGTCCCTTTCAGCTCAAGACGGCAATTGCAACTAATCTCGGAGACATGTATTTCCATTTCACATTTCGAGCAGGAGCTCAGGGACTCTCTAGCTGTCAAGAGACTACCTTAACCAGTTAGAAAAAAGAATCCTTATTCTGCGGTTGTGATCGGTGCACTAATTATGAAACACGATGGCCGTTCTCGGTGATTAGATAGCTTGACCTAAGTCATTCAAAATTGTCGATCCTGATAATCCCACAATCGAGGTTCAGTGGTTCAGTTGTCACGTAATGTTTCTTAGCAACTCTCTCTGAACCCGAGTAGGATTATCACTTCAGGTTAACAGACCAAACAGACGGAAACCAGTACTCTCGACTATATGGATACGCGAACACCTTGCCGACAATACTAGTAAGGCTCACTGGTCTGTAATCACAAGGAACAGACCGAATGCTTTACGTTGGATTAGGCACCTCCGATCATCCGGACACACACTTTTGCAGGTTTTTAATGGAAAATGTAGCTAAACAGAACAGACAACTGGGTCTACAAAATATTTCAATAAGAAAGGGAAACTCAGTCCGGAACTAGGCTCGGACCAGCCTTGCCACTTTTGAGGTTGTGGGCAGTTTGTCCTTTATTTCACATCAAGGAACATACTATATCACAATAGTATACGAGGTCGCTGACCTTATCTTAGTTCTCTTGAGTGAATACCGACGGTAAATGGTTATTAAGAAACCTAGCCCTCTCCCTGACTATTGGCTGCTTGTATTACCCGACTGGAAACACAATGGACTGATGGCTGTCCCTTGACCTCCTGCTTCCCCTAATTAGGGGAAACACGCCCGATGATTTCCTTTAAATTTAGAGTCATCGCCTTTCCAAATCAAGCTACCGGGATTTGGATTCGGGAACAAACTTGGGGTAGACAATGTGCATGTTGCCGTCCTCGTGTAATTACTAACACCTCCCCTCAAGATACCGGTAGTCAAACGCATTGCTCTCCGCTTGGATTACTTAGTGAAAGATTCGCAGCTGATAAAAAGCGTTCCCAAGTCTTTCCGGGCCTTGATTACTTGGGTCCTCGTTCGTCGTAACGTTAAAAAAGAGCAAACAACCTCGTTCAGCTTCCAATCTCGTCACACTTCTGTCATTATTGAAGTATGTTTCATATATTGATAGTTCATTATATGATATTCGTCATCAAGTGCAGTATTTCTGTTGTGCACAGAAACTCCAAAACCATAATATTCAGATGAAGCATATTGTAAAGAGATGGAAGGCCTGGATGAAGCTTATAAATAAAATCATCATTTAGCTACTAATTACGATTGTCGCTACAAAGCAATGTACGCAACTGGACTGGACATTGCCCCATAGAGATTAACCACACGAGGAATGACTTATAGGCGTTATACATGCGAGTGGCAATGGGTACATCCAAAAGGTTAACCTCACGTTAAGGTTACCGACCTAGTAAGTGCTGATATTGCCCCTACAATGGTTTCATTGTGTTACTAAACACAGCATATCATTTTTGTCCATTATCGATTGTGTTTCAATTCCAGTACGATTAGTGTTGTCAGGCTCGTATCTTCGACCGTCTATTTTATTTAGGCTCTGCATAGGTTCATTATCCTCTACACCTCGGAGGCGGCACCTGCATTCTCTCATTCCTGGAAGCTCACATTTCAGCCCTCTGCGATCGACCACTTCAAACTCATTATGACCCCGCGTCCTCCTTTCTCGATTCAACACCTGAGCGCTAAAGGGGGAAAACAGTTGACCAACGAAATGCGCGAACGACGTATAGGTGCAATGCGAATATTCCTTGGGGTTACTACATTTCGAACCTGAGTGCTTGTTTTGCTTTATTCCCCAGTGTTGTCAGGTGATAGGCATATCAATAGAGGACGTAATCCCTGTGGACTGAATTAGGGTCATTGAATTCCTTTCGCGGATGGTTAGTTGCTGAGAGACGATGAGAAACCTAATAGGGATGAGATATTTTGCAGTAGCTCGCAAAAGTTCTTACAGCGTATTGTCCCCACAGGAAAAATACCTCAGATAGACCATGGGGCATACAAAGTAGAATGTTCTGGAATCAACAATTCCGATTGCCACACGTTCGTCGAAAAAATTGTTAAATGACTCCCTGTACTGTATTTCGTGAGATTTCAACAATATATTCAACCTTCAGTATCGGTTTTCCTGATTTCGCTCTGTGCCTAGTCCCGGTTTTCGTTCACGATAGCAATAAGGAATTTTCTAAATGGAACTGAATGGGATTTCACATGAGCCGAAACGCCCCTCGGCAGAGGACAGTTAGGCCCAGTGAACCTGTAAACTGATAATAATAAAAACCAACAGTCGCGATTCACAATTAGCAGCAATGTATTTGGTCCAAGGTACAACCGCTGTTCAAAGACACAAAAGAATCATTATTACGAAATTTAGTATAGGAAATTGTATTAAAATAGAGTGATCTGAACGTAAGAACGGAAACCAAGGAAGTGTGGGTCACTATGCCTCAAAGGTTGACAAAATACACTAGATCACATTCCAATTCCATACAAAGGGTTTCGTTGAAAATTTGATAAGGATCGCTATTCTTCGGATAGCAATCGAGCAATTTAGTTCAAGTTGTTCTTAGAGTGCCTCCTGCTGCCATAGGCCCAAAATGCATCGAAATTAAAATAAAATGACTACCACCATAATAAAGTCGCATTGACACAAGTATCGTCAGGTTTGGTTCAATGCCAATGAATCCCTCAGTGAAGCTGACCTCCCGAGCCAAATGTAGTTTAAACTGGGAAGCCAGCGGATTGAGGATTGTGAATGCTCAATCTGAAACCAAGATCTTTTATCATGGGGCGTCAAACAGGGGGGGAGGGGGGCATGTCTACCCCCCCCCCAATTTCAAAAGGTGGGGGGATATCATATCCGTGTGTCCCCCCCCCCAAACCTTTTCTGGACCGTGAGTAAAAAATTAAAGCTCATGCCCGATTTTGTATCACTCTAAACTGATTTCAATTTGTGGTCTAACAAACAATAATCGCGTTGGAAATTGTCTTATAGTTCCACGAATTCCACGTGCGGACCCCAGGTGAAGATCTGGACCCGATAGGGCCGAAGTGGAAGGATTACCCATGTTTCATACCGAGGGGTGTTCTCAAATTTTAAATCGAATAGCAAAGTGCGAGTGTTTCGCGCGACATGGCGTTTTTCTTCAGCGTTGTAAGGCTTAAATATGTATGTATATAATATATAATTTCAGAAGCTTGGGGCAGACTGCCCCCCCCCCCCCCATTTCTGAGATGAAAAATCGTTGGAAAATTTGGGAAGGAAAAAAAAGCAAATTGAATTGTGTTTGCAGACTTGTTCGATTAAAGTCGGAAACATGCCAATTTTTTTTCGCGCGCCTTCGCGCGCCGGCCCATAGTTCCAGTGAATGAATTGTAAAATTAGGGTACAGATTTTTGCTCAACTGGAGTGGGGATCCGTATGCTTATGGCTTTTCCCTTCGATCCCCCAGAGACCGTTCGGTGATCCTGGATACCACGCAAACACAGAAAAGAGTAGAAAGGTAAATAAAAAAAATACCATGGTGATACTCTTGTCTTGATCTGTCGGTCTATGCAAACACCAATAGTGGTTATCCACCTGCCTAGGGACACACCCAACAGGCACAAGGCTTATTGAAGAGTCAGAGTTGAAGATGATGATGAAGAATTTACACCATCACAGGAAAACACCACAGACTACTAATCCGCCATAGTGAGACTAGTGCATTCCATCGGAATTGTTTCTAGGGCCCGGAAATGGACTACCTGTGAGACCGGAGGTATTAACATACCAAGGATATAATTAAGTCCATTCACTGATGATGATGATATGTGACGATAGCCAGTCTGTAACTCACAAAATCAGGAACGGCAAAAGCCAATAGGTCGTTAAGGGAAATCATGGAACAGCTGGTCGTGCATTGCGCCTTCTCTGCTGCAAAGTAGGTCAGGCAAGTGTTGCAGGAGGCCTTTGACACTGCGTGACGACGGATGATCCTTGGCAACAAATCTGCAGCTTTGCGATGAACAATTCCAGCTTCTTGATGTTAAAAGCTTTGTATGGATCCCTAACTGGGAGCTATATTCAAACAGGGACGAACCAGAGACTTATAAGCAAGGTCTTTCGTTTTAGTATCACAGTCAGACAGATGTCTACGGATCTTGTAAGGATCTTGTAAGCTTTACCACCTATATTGTTTATATTGAGTTGACCATGAGAGCTTGAAGTGATGGTTACTCAAAGATAAGGATGTTCTTTCACAATTCAAGGCGAGTATCGTCAATTACATATGGAATGGTACAACTTGCTCTGTTGTTGACAATCATTGACTTGCATTTTGAGGCATTCAGATCGATTGCCAAGTCTTACTTCATTGCGAAAAATTATTCAGATCTGCTGGAGCTTGTAACTGGCATTGATGCATTGATGGTTACGGTTTTAGATTATGGACGTCATCAGCAAACATTCTGATCGTGGATGCATAACAGCGGAAGATCATTGATTATAGATGAGAATCAGCAATGGAACCCTAGTACTGTACCTTGTGGGACCCTGATGAGACCATTCCAAGAGATGACTTCACACCGTCATGACACATGGCTGGTGTTACGCTGGTTCTGGTTCAAAAATGAAATTATCCAAGTGAGAATTTGACCACAGATGCCGTAATGTTGAAACTTATGAGCCAGTTCGCTTGTGTGGAACCTTGTCAAAAGGCTTTCTGAAAATCATTAAAACCCAACATCTGTCGAGCCCTTGCAGTCTAGATTCTTAGCTAGATCATTGACAGGTATAGCCAGTTGGGTTTCACAGGAGGTCGGTTTCTAAATCCATGTTGAACGTGGTCATGAACTGGTTGCGTGAGAGTCCATATAGTTCATGATGTGGTGATAAACAATATGTTCCAATATTTACATGGGATTGAAGGTTATGAACAGCCTGTAATTGCTGGGAGTCGGAAGGTTCCCTTTCTTTGGAAAAGGGAAGTAACAACAGCAGTCTTCCAATCGAAGGGCCGAGTGAACAGTATATAGATTCCTGATAGATTTCCACTAATGGTGCAATGAAGCGGAGCACATTGCAGCAGTGTATGGAGAGAAACATCATCAGGACCACTTGCTTGGTTCACTTGAAGATTCTAAAAAGCTTCTTCACATCATGTTCCGTATGTCAATGTATGAGACTGAATGATCCACAGTAGTTTATAAGGATGGCAATATTCAGCATTCTCCTTGGTAAAACTGAGCCAGAAGTACTCTTTAGCATGCAGCTTTCTCATGGAGAGTTGGCAGTAATTTCCCCTTGATTATGTACCGAGGCGTTTGCTGGTAGTTTCCGCTTTGATACTCGTTAAATCATCTTAAGTATGCACAATGACAAACTTTCTGTCTTTCTTTCACTCGAATCACAACATGTTATGGTGCTATTGAGCCTGGCAAGTGCCTTTTCCGCGCCGTCGATCTTAAGGTATGAAAATCTTGAATTTTTTTTTTGTACCTCCCGCCAACCCGTTTGGTGGCGCTCCGCGTAGACGGTCATTTTGCGTTCGATATGTCCCCCCCCCCCCACTTTTCGGAACTGCTCCGACCCTCTGCTTTTATCAATTGATGAAAATTATCGAAGACCACTTACTTCTTTCCAGGAAAGAATAATCAATTGTAGGAGAAACACGTGGTTCGGATCTGAAAACACACAGGTAAAAATATATTCTAGTACTGCTATTGTGCCCGAGGAACGCAATTACACAGTTTCACTACCCAAACATCTTTTCAAAAGTGTTCACAGTGCAAATCCCGATTAAAACGGCAAAAACAAAAAAAAAAGCCCAATACGTACTCAACTTTTGAAACGTCATACCAGGTCACACCTTGCAAACAAGAGTGCACTAAAACAGTCATTCATTCACACCACTCTCCAGAGGATCTTCTAGCGTCGTGTCACTCGCTGTGCCATTCGCCAAGCTTCCTGACACATTCAGTAGCGCCTGAATCCTATTGAGTACAGTGCCTCGCTAAAGTGCGATGAGTGTTTGAAATAACCGATGGGGTTAGTGACCAGATAATTTTATTTAAAATCGATTAGCAAATTACAACAGAACTCTCTAGAATTAGGTACTATGCATCTTGGTCGCGTGTTCTTCGAGGAGACACTTTGGTTTACTAACTCACGCACATCTTTGAAATTCGCGTCCGAGTTCTCAACTTTCAATATTATGAAACAGGTTTATACTGACCCTTTCATTCTCTGGATAATTCCCACACCCTTTATTGTTCCTGGAAAATTGTATATTATTTCAATCATCCTGACAAGATGAACTTGAGAGAGGTATGTGTTTTTGCATGTATGTTCTTGACTAGAATAAACATATCCAGCGCAATCTTTTCCGACGCTTCTGGGTGCAATTGTTACATGAGGTAATCTCTCCCCTGACCTGATAGGATAGACGGTTACCTGGTTCTGAACCATTATTATTTCGTGCCGAAATAGAACACACATTGAACATTGAGCCTGAACAGGTTGTTATTTCCCATGCCACTTGATGCCTTGACTCAAAATCACCGCTGCTAGCAACCAGCCCAAATAGGAACCCGTTTCAATGTCCGTTCGATCATACCGCGATCATTATAGAGGCGAATTGCACTCCACAAGAAAGTTGTTCCTCAATAATGTTCCGGCTCAACACTACGTGTGCATTAACCATCTTATGATTACATATTATCAGAAACGTGCTCAATTTGAAACCAAACTTACTTTGAAGAAGCCATCATCGTCTCCCACACCATTATCCTTGTCCAGTGGAAATTTAAACTAACACAATAAACCATTAGGCACTCTATCTCATCAGCTTACAATTTACAAGTCTTCTTGTTTTTTCTTCTGGATCCCCCTCGCACTATTCCTACGTCCCTACTATGGCCTAGATCATTCTCTGCTTCCGCGCCAAAACTCTGGAATGCCTCCTCCCGGCGTCCTCAGGGATGCTGCCTCACTTACCATCTTCAACAAATGCTGAACACCACTTTTGTTCGTCAATTCTATCTATGTTGCTGCGCTGTAGGTTCCATTCCCTGTTCTTTTGTGTTGCTTTTTTATATTGCTTTGTTGTATACTTTTTTTCTTGGTAAAGCGCTTAGAGGCCTCGGGCATTAACGCTATATAATCCTGATTATTATTCATTATTATTATAAAAAGCCTACATAGTACTTTAATTTGTTCATCGGGCTTTCGTATGCTATTCTACTAACATATCACGGAGGACTATTGCTAGTTAACAGGCACATATGCACGGCTTAACACACACACGTCAGACGTTAGACCTACTAGAGCATGTACTCTTGACCCAAGGTTTCAAGTTGATGTGACGACGGCACACAATTGCAACTCTAAACGGGAACATGACTCCACCAGGCCACGAAATATCATCGTGGACCCTAAATCCGTTGACTCCAGATTCCCAATATCCTCACTCATACACCAGCCCTGATCGCTTGTTTTTTGCAAACACCATAGATGGCGCCCATGCCCCTCTTACTACAAACCTGCCTTGTCACTGGGACAACGGAAAACCAAAACACTTACAGCACTCTTCCATTCGGAAAGCATGGAGGATATAAGATGCAAAAATAAATTAATAACCAATCAAACATACTCTATTCTAACCTAATAATCAGGATTGAACAAGTGGCATCGTTCAATGACTCAACTAAAGAAACTACAAAATCGGACCTTCTGCCACACTATCTTAGCTATCATCGTTTGTGGATAAAACTCCATGAATGAATTTATATTGAAAGTATCGAATTTTAACGTCCTCTAATACTAAAACCAAGTCTGAAAAATTTTCACGCCATCGATAAAAGTTAATAAACGAGCAGCAGCATTGAGCACGAAGTTTCACTATAACTGAGATCTAAACAGGAGGTGCACGTAGTATAAGTTGGGTAGAGGAACGAATGAGTAACGTCCAGGGACATACTTCGATTGCGTCCGCGATGTACTCAGGCCAGTTATTGACGTTGTCGGATTAGCTAATAGCACAGCGAACGTCTTTGAGAGAGGGAGCCGCTCTTGCAAGTCTTGGAGGGATGGGCTGATATGGTCCTAATTTTCCTTGCACAAGTATCTGCGGGGCCGCAAAGTTTGACTATCGGGAACACTCAACAAACGCTATTACAATAAAAAATCCACCGGGATGAGATGGCCGCATTGTCGATATATTACGTAAGTAGACTTCGTCAGGAATTTCTAATATCGACCAATGTTCCTTAAATTATAGTTTAACTGATGGCCAAGCGAAGAAATTAGCTTTGTTCCTATTCAGTTGAGAATAAAAACACCAATTATTAGCAGTTATTAACATCAACAATTAGATTGCATATAGGATCAGGATCAGGCATATCCCTGGAGGAGAAAATCGCTTTCGTTTCCCGGTTTTTTGTTCATGCGCATAAAGATACTCATATCTCCATGCACAACTCACGTTTACCTACAGCTCTCCGAGGTCGGCATGATTGTCACTGGATTGGAACAAGCATACACTGTGTGTTCATCAGCATATAAAACATAATGCCATGATAACGGCATACTAATTTCTCCAAAGGCTTACATATAGATTGAACAGAGTCTGTCCCAAGACAAGATCCCTGTAAAACACCAGACCGAAGAACACCGCTAGGTGTGGCTGCGTCATTGAGAATTCACACTGAGTCAGTGTTCTCAAATAAAACAGACCAGTTTAAAGGCAACCTAACGAACCGCGTAATTTTCTTCTTTTCCACTGGAAGATCGTATTCCCTATTTCAACACCACCGTGGCTGTTTGAAACATCACGATCTCAGGTGGTCGTAAACATAACGACAGACTATTGTGTTGCACACCAATTGCGCACGCATCTCTTGTTAGCGGTATGCTCGATGGACACTCAGGTAAGCCCTGGATGGCCTCCCTGTTGGAGAAATGCTCGTGAATGATCCATTCAGCTTGTGAATTGGAAAGCGACAATGGAATTTACGGATAAAGTCATTAATTGAAGAGCCCCCACCCCCCAGCCCTCATTAAATGATCCTGACAATACCGACAGAGGTGGGGACTCGAGTCACTTGTCCTCGGACTCAATATGTGTGTTTTTTCTTACCGTCAAGAACCTCGCCCAAAACGTCATTACTTCGCCGCCAGTGTCCTCGGAGACTTGCAGTGTGTTCTGACTGTTGGCGTCGTATCGTGCAATACGCTCATGGAAACCAGATCACGTAGGCTGGTTTTATATTTGTAAATATACCCCCTCGCATTTTTCGAGCCAATAGTTCCGCACACAACATATGAAACGATAAGGGAACCCAGTGGCAACCATGTCGCAATCCTCTTCTAGCTGTGGAAGAAAGCAGAACGACCTCCCGTGATTCATGATCATGACACTTAGTAGCGGGAGAATCTACTAAAATTC
>JAODTK010000916.1:0-46388 GCA_026419785.1 Sclerodactyla briareus
CGACGTGATCGCATATTCCACTCCATCATCATTAATTCTTCCCACAGGAACCCGAGTAGATGGGACCAACATGGAAATCACCATTACATGTAAGCAATGCAGACTTTAACCTCAGATCTTCAAATCACAACAACCATACAGTAATCACGAGTTGCCGCTGCAGAAAGAGCTGTTTGACGATAGTCATGCAGAAAATGACATTGAACTTGTGATTCCCCTTGCATACCAGGCAGGCCCTACCCTAGCCATTGGAGCACATCACCAACGTCACAGTAGTTTTTTCATAAGCTCTGAGGGAGTGCTAATATTGAACGCATAACCACCTGAAACCAGATTGAATTTGCTCTGTTGAATAGTGAAGGAATATGATTTTGGTGCCTTCAGGATTCAAAAGTTCAAAAAAATGAATGGAACTAAAGTAATACCACCACCTGGGAATGTGCAATGAAGAAGAGTACAACTCAATGGGTGCATAGCTTGCAATGCTAGAGAATGTTATTTATGGAAAAATGAACAGATAAAGCACCGTACTAGACTGCCATCGTAAATCAAGGTGTAAATATTATAGCCAGTCATGCCAGTGGTGCGTTGAAAGGCGAAGACAGTACAAGTGTGACATCCAGGTGGGAGGTTATGATATGGGTCATTTTTGGCGTGTGTATATAAATGAGGTTAGAATCATCCAGAAAGGTGAATGGGGTGGAGACAAACAACGATGGGTACTGTGTTTTACTTTACTTCAATTCGACATAAAACGCCACATAAAGGTCACCATGCTATGGCTCAATGATATTTCAGGGTGTCAATATAATTTAAACCATATGGTATATTTCATACTTTTGTAAGAAAATTCGAAACGGTTATTCCTGAAAACATCGGATTTCGATTAATTGTATTATTTTCAAGTCCCGTTTTCCATGCACGCGGGCGGGCGGGCTGGCTGTTTTGGAAGACTCGTTTTCAGTACGCGGACCGCGGACGCGGGGTAAACAT
This sequence comes from Sclerodactyla briareus, assembly GCA_026419785.1. Classification (NCBI taxonomy): domain Eukaryota; kingdom Metazoa; phylum Echinodermata; class Holothuroidea; order Dendrochirotida; family Sclerodactylidae; genus Sclerodactyla; species Sclerodactyla briareus. The sequence goes on from JAODTK010000916.1 coordinate 994, forward strand.
TCGCGGACAGACTGTAACCGCGCTATATGCCATCATTTCTTCCCAGATAAACTCGCAACACACTGTACAATGGTCGTCCCTCTCAACTTTTTATTTACTTGACGAAGAAATCCTGCTGCTGCTCGCCTTGTTCAATCGTCGACGTAATCGTCGAGCAAACGAAGCACGGTGGTGGGTGCACCCTATAGTAACCGCTTGAGGACGAGTCCAAGGCGGCCTACCACAATCTCTTGCGAGCTTCTAACCTGACGCGTGCAAATTTTAACCGCTATTTCCGTAGCTACAGGAACAATTTGCACAAATTCTGCACTACATTGAACAGGATCTTGGACAGAATCCACATATCAAAGAAACTATCAAACCACGAGAAAGATTGGCCGTTACTCTCGGGTATGACTTTTATTTCCTGTCAATTTTGTCACAGAAACAGGCATCACAAGATTCAAACACAATTCACCAATTTGGTTTTATGATAATTACGACTTCGTTGATTATCCTTATCGAATACCTGTCATTCAGCAGTGACATAACCAGACATGCTAATATGTGGGTCGGAAGGCAGCGTGGGGGGGGGGGGGGCAGGGGGGGGCGGCAGCAGGAGGGGCTTGTTACAGCCTGGGGGGCCCCTTTTGCAGAGGACCCACATGTAACACGTCACACCACCGGACTGCCACCGTGATGATCACCTTTTTTCAAGGGGGATCACAAATTCCGGTTGTAGAGGGAACCAGCGGACACCGGATTGGGGGAATTTCCAATGCAAATCAGTTTTTTTTTAAAAAAGTGGTTTGATGGTTTGAGTTGAGGTGTACAGTCTGAATCGTTCATATGCCTCATAATCTAAAGTTCGCTTGTTGATATAATTTCATGTTAAGGGACGTTAGTGGAGTCACTGATTTAGAGGTTCCGGCTTCTCCGCTACTCACCAAGGGTTTGGGTGCGAGCACTGTTTCAACTGGATTATCCAAGGGTTGCCGGTCTTATCTGAGCACTGTTCACACGGATTAGCCAAGGGTTGGGTCGGGAGCACTGTTCACACTGGATAGCCAAGGGTTGGGTCGGAGAGGAGGCACTGTTCACACTGGATAGCCAAGGGTTTGGGTCGGGCCACTGTTCACACTGGATAGCAAAGGGTTGGGTCGGAAGCAAGTGCACACGGGATAGCCAAGGGTTGGGGCGGAGCACTGTTCCACACTGGATAGCCAAGGGTTGGGTCCGGAGGCAGCCCTGTTCACACTGGATAGCCAAGGGTTTGGGTCGGAGCAATGTTCACCACTGGATAGCCAAGGGTTGGGTAGGACAGCAACTGTTCAAACACGGAAGCCAAGGGAGTTGGGTCGGAAGAGCACTGTTCACACTGGAAGCCAAGGGTTGGGTCGGAGCCACTGTTCACACCTTGGATAACCCAAGGGTTGGTTCGGAGCACTGTTCACACTGGATAGCCAAGGGGGGTGGGGTCGGAAAAGGGTGAGCGAGCAAGTCGGAGCCATGTTCAAACTGGAAGCCAAGGGTGGGTCGGCCGGAGCACTGTTCACACTGGATAGGCAAGGGTTGGGTTACGGAGCACTGTTCACACTGGTATAGCCAAGGGTTTGGAGTCGGAGCAGCACTGTTTACAGGGATAGGGTGGGGTGGTGTTGTGTTGAGGACTTGCAGTCTTGCAGGGGTGGAAAAAAAGACGAAACGGTGTGGGCACCAGGGGGATGTTTCCGCCCGACGAAAACAAAGTTGTGAGAGACTTGCATCGGTACGAAGACTGTTTTAAAGGGGGGGGAAGGCCTTTTCGAACGAAACCGAAGGACACAATTTTTTTGGATAAAGAAAAAAAAGAAAAGTCATTAGCTCCCATTTTAACTTTTCCCAATAAACTGTCTTTATTCCTTCTTTCCTCTGACGATTATTTCCTTTATCTCAATCGTCCAAAGGCCATCAGCATTGGGGGGGGGGGGGGGGTGGGGGGGGCCTTAGTCGCGCTTTCGCTTCAGTTGAAGGGTTTTGCTTTGGGTTTCCCCGATGTCGATTTCGGCTTCCACCTGGTTCTCGCTTTGGGTTGTCATCGTCCGACACCACGCTTGTCTCGATTGTTGACCTGAAAGTACCCATACAGATTTATTATTTTTAAAAGATTTGAATTGCATTGTTACACTGGAGCATTTTTAAAGGATCCAAGGGACGGATCAGGACTGATACTGAAGAGAGAGGGGGGGGGGGGGGGGGGGGGGGAGGGAGAGGGGATTGTATCAGGTGGTCGCCAAATTCTTAAAAACAGCCGGCTGGGTTTGAAAATAGGTCGAAAGCAAGGTTATGGATAGCCAGGATATTTTTGCAGTGGGGGGAAGGGTTGTAATCATTTTGATGAGGGGGTTGCGATCGACTAATCTAATGAGTTCCACCAAGTTGGTTTGGCGCGTAGCGGAACGAGGAAATTTGAGTTTTCTGGAAATAGTTCTTAGATAAAGCAGCTTTGTTGCAGTTGTTGACGAAACGGAAGAAGGCAAAAATTAATCAGGCTCACGGTAGGTGAACCCAGGTATCCGAGCACAAGTTCGGCGATTCGAAGTCTTTCTTTCGCTCTATTCAGCTAGTCAACGCTCTCCAATTCAGGTGCGCAAACCATCCCGCAACATAATGATTCCAACTCCTGGAGTGAAGTAGAGGGGAAGCTGAGGGGCGCATTTTTCCTGGATGGGCCTCGGCGAAAAAAAAAACGAAAAAATCAACCATCAAAATCGTGTGGAAGGGGAACTGCCCCTAGTTGTTCCGCCCCTTGAGCATTGTAGGCCAATGAGCCCCTGCGACCGTGGTCCGCATAGGCAGCTATTTTGACGACGGGGTGTTGTAATTCATAACCTTAACCGGAACCAGCCGTATCCGCCAAGCGCGCGCGCGATTTGGTTTGTGATGCCATCTTCGTTAGCCTCCCGTTCATGGTAGCAATGTGTGTGAACCCAGGGAACCCCCATCTTCAACCTAATACATACTATTTTAAGTTTTTCACTTTCTCCTTTTAAAATTTTTTTCAGTATCTTGCGACTGGGGAATCCTACGCATCATGGCTTTCCAGTTTCGACTTGGAGAGAGTGACAACTATTTGCGAGTGTGCACATTTGCGATTGGAAGCAACCTGCTCCTTTGTACATAGGAGAGCAACGGGAATACGCTGAAATTGGAAATTGATATCAGCCAACTTTGGCAGACAGACCACAGCAGAGGAAGAGACGTCCAGAGAAAGTGGCAGTAGGTTCCTTTTTCCTAGGTGTTTGGGGATGGTAAAACACATAGTTGTGGTTTAAACACTGGGAAACCGGGATCCTTGTATTTCCCCAAATCTATAAAGGGACTTGATCAATTGTCCGCATGGCTTTGGTTGACGCCAATCTCCCGTTCATTGCGATAGATACAGGAATGCTTATGGGCTAAACTGCGCTCAAACAGAACGGTAGCCATATTCTCTCGACTGCCCCGCTTGGCAAGCGGTTCGCACACGGGGGGTAAGGTTGGGGTTGGGGGGGGTGGGGGTACTTTCAATTTTCCTCCCGCGACTGGGACCACTTCCAAGGATCATTTTGAACACATCCGGCACGGTTCCGTATATGTGGCAATAGGTGATTGACGCATTTCCTTTATTCGGAACTTCTAAGACCGTTGTCCTGGGGCAGGACGAAATACATGGTGACAAACAAGTGTCAACTACCGCCCTCAGCAGAGCTCGTTCGCTTGTTGTAAGAAGGAACCGCGTTTGGGTATTTTTGGCGGCCGGTGGAGGTTGGCGCGTTACCATTACCAAAAATAGCGGTTTGCTGCCGCCGAATTCCGAAATTAACGCAAATTTGCTTGTTTTTCGTTTTTAAGGCCGCTGGTATTACATAACATGCTCCAGAGAAGCAGCAGCAGCACCCCCTGGGCCATGATCACCACCTCTGCTCAGGACGTCCCCAATCTTCGAATGCTGAAGTATTCGCGATACGCCCAACGTAGGTTACCGTGGGGCAAAATGAAGCTGCCGCAATAGAAGAAACAGGAATACCGCAATTCTTCAATTTTGAAGAGAGGATTACTGAAACGACTGACCTGATATGCGGTTACACTACTACACGGGGAGCATGGACGGTTATTACTGTACTACTTACTGCCTGTCAAAGTCGTCGAAGGACGATTTTTGATCTTCAGCGTTCCCGTCACTTGGGAACCCGATTCGGGGTCGGCGATCTATTCGAATCCGTACTTGTAAATAAACACAGGGACGATACCTGACATGTGGAGACAACAGGAGGAAAAAGAAAAAAGGGATAGGAAAGTAGCTTATTGTATAATGTTTGCCAGCAAACACAGGCTGTAAATCTATCCCACCAAGTTGGGGGGGGGGCATGACCCAAAGTGTGGGGGCGGATGACTTTCGCCGCCAAACAAAAAAAGTGTGTGGAAAAAAAGAAAATCAATGGGGAGCATCCTGTCAAAATTGAGGGGCACCGCCAACCCCCACCCCACCATTTCCATTTCATATCAAATCTAGTTACGTATGCTAGACGGTACTAATTAAATGGCAGTACTTACTCATAACATCAGCAGTGTGGCCGATGAGAAACGTCAGCATCTCATAAAAGGGCAACCTTTGATTTTCGGTTCGTGCTATCGCCAACTTTGCCCTTTTGTTCTCGGCCGCTTCTTCATGAAGTGGTCGCGTAGATTTCTTCCATTTGTCTTTAAGGGGGGGTAGTATCCTAAAAAATGGGACAATTAAGTTTCCGTTCCCAATGTGTATGGTTGAATAAGGAAAGGTTACCCGGTGATCAAACATTGGAGTGTTTAAAAAACCTCAGGAAAACATTTGTTTAATATTCAACAAATTAAGAAATGCATAATGCATCTGTCAGCACTTTGAACGGGTTTTTTTTTAAAAATGATATGGAATGTTGAACACGTTTTCTGATAAATATAAAACGCTAATTGGATGTTTGAATTCCTAAAAAGTGTTTTGTTTGATGATTGAACACTGATTGAAAGGATTGAAAAAGTATTTGAGAAGGAAACGTTTTATTCCTAAAACATGTTTTATAATTGTTACAAAGTCATGCAAAAAATGCGGGCTTGATGAAAATTATGTAACGAACAGAGGACCTAAATGATGCACTGAAAAAGGCCCCGTCCCCGCCCCGTAACTACAAATATGAAATCATTGCATTTGGAGTTTCAAGTACAGAGGAATTGTTACGTTTTATGTTACAATAAAAAAACCATGTGTATAACATTTAAAAACATGCGCTTCACCAGTAGTGGGGAAGGGTTTTTCAAAAATACTTTTTGACTGTTTTGGTTTTGAACTGTTTAGGTTAAGATTTATTGAATTAAAAACTCGTTTTCTGGGGCAAGGCAAAAGTGTAACAACTCCGTTTGTCTGTGATTATTTATTTCTGAGGTTTTGTAGCAAAGTGCAGAGAGGGAACATCGTTGTCGTTCATCATGCTTCCTTTCGGATCAGTCCTTGTGATGTCATTCATACAGGGACGGAAGCCAATGTCAGTCAGAGTCTGAATCCGAATCCTTTCAGGTGAAATACAGTAGTGACCCGCAACAAGGAAGGAACCGGCAACATGCAGCACACAATCAAGAAATTTGGCGTGAGTAAGTAGGAATGAGAGAGAGAGTGAGAGAGTAAGAGAGTGTGAGTGTAGGGAACGTAAGTGCAGTTATTTAATGTCGATCGGAAACGAGTCGGTCAAACCCTTTCAAACCTTCGGTCCCAAAAATCAGATACCACAATAATACCCCCCCCCCCCGGTTTTCTTCGTGGAGAACGTTTGGGAGTGAAGCGTGAACTTGCGTCTATTGGATGCATGGGACCCAAATATAAATAGCGGGCCCGAGAGCAGGGAACCTACACCCATGTTTTGTTATTATTTCCGGGCCCGGCCCCCCGCCACATTCGAAAAGAGGGCGAGTTTCCTCGATGCCCAATCACGCGATTGGTCCATTGTTGGGGGCCCAACCTGTGGAGGAATTTATTTGTTGTGTTTGTTGATTATATCTATGAAGGGCCAGTTCATATACCATATTGCGCCCATGTGGTGTGCCCCTATGGGCATTCAAATTCGCCAGCGCACACACATCTGGGGAAATAGGAGAGAGGAAATTGAGGTCATTTTTTCAATTTATTACGGTTATGCTTGCCGGAGCAGGGATCATTCCTATGCAGCAAGGATGCAGACCTTGATACTTCACCTATTGTCTGCTGCGAATTCCTCACCAGGCACACGGACCAAGGCAATGCCTCTTTGGCGGCGGTACCTTAAGGTGTTGGGTGGGAATAACACACGTCGACGGCAGCTTGCAAATGCATACACATCGTGTTTGTCCGGCTCGTACTCCCTTTACTGCGAGCGTCCAGGCGGAGAAGGCAAAGGGGGGTACCCATTTTAAATCTTCGGTTTTTGACGCGACCGGGGGGGGATCGAAACCCCTAGTCTCCGGGTTGGAAGGCGCCGGCGCTCTACCAACCAACTTGTATGCCAGCCACTGGTTATAATCGAAATGCCCAAGGCAGGGGTGTTTGTCTTTTCGAATTTGGGACAAGCCGAGACAATCCCATGCGGGTTGGTTGCAAATTCCTTGGAGCCCCACAAAGGGAGCGGCGCGATGATACAGACAGCAAGGCAAGTGAAGTGGCCTTCATAATTTATTGGACAATATGTAGAAAAATAGTTCATCGGGTATAGATCGATACTATGAAGATGGGTTGCTTAGCTCGAATATGGATCAATGAATATTTCCCTTGGCGCTGGGACGGGGAGGAGAGCAGTTTAGTAGAGAGTAGAGCTTAGGGTTGTTCGATTTCATATACTAGGCCTCACATTTTTTCCGTTATTGCCAACCATGGTTGGTTTAATCTTCTGCGTCGCATGGTTCGGGGTTCTTGAACATCGTACAGATATGGTCTCTGTCTCACCAGCTCAATAAGCTCTTCAGTTTGTTTTCTTTGGACAGGCGGCTTTCCACCCATGGTTCACCATTGATAGTAATAACTGAATGATGAAGGCAAGCTCTACTATTCAAGTCCCGCACAACTCGGAGGAAAACAGTGTGGATTGATATTACATATTGGCAATGGGACTACTATTCAGGTTTGTTTATAAACCACGGGGAAATTACCGGACATCGATGACGAAATACCCACGCGAGTCGCGGGGCGTCAAAATTAGCAGGCATTAGGAAAAAAAAAAATAATTGTGAAAACTCAATTGCAGGTTTTGGAGGATTTTATTGCATCATACTTTGACACCGTAAATGGTTGAATGTCTCGTTTCGGACTCAGTCGGAACATAGAAGAGGTTGGAACATAGTAGTAGAGTGGGTCGGAAATATAGGGATTCGATTTTTATAGAAGACGATTTCTTCGATTCAAAAACCTTGGTCGGAAATAGGGGATGTCGGGAACTGGAGATGGTCGAACATAGACAGGTCAGCCGAATATTAGACGGAAGGGCCTCGGATCTATAGAGACGACGATTTTGAACGTTTCTATTGTCTTCTGGACCGGTTCGAAACCGCCCGACGAAACGACGAAAACAAAGGGAGTCGGAACGGATTACATAGAGAGTTCCGGAACAGTTTAAATTAGAGCAACATTTGTTATAGATATTCCTACGAGTTGTTGCTTGGAACATGATTTGAACTTAAACATTGTTTCTACTCTGCACTATTCGGGCTACAAGCAGTCAGGATGCAGGAAAGGAAAGGAAACTGCCCCGCGGAAATAGATTTGCGGCGAAATAAGTTATTGCGAAGTACAAACGCGGGCGGGAGGAAAAAGAAAGACAAAGGAAAAATAAAAAAAAAGAAAAAAAAAGAGGGAAATAAACATCACTACATGGACCGATTCCCGAGGAAGGGAGCGACAAGAGAAAACGCCCGCCCGAGATGCATGGAAACGGCGCCAGGTGAAAAGTCTAATGTTAACTCTCCAAAACCTGTCAATTATTGAAGTTTTTAAAATAGTGGGCTCCGTAGTTCGGACATGTGGAACAATGGGTTTTTTCAGAAAATGAACACGTGGGAGTTTAAACACTCGTATGCGTCCGGTGTATAATAATAATAATAGATAATAATAATACTAAAATTAATATAAATAATATAATAATAATAATAATAAATAATAATATAAACAATAATGATATAGTTAGAGTACTAGTAGACGCGTTTGACTATAGCGCATATAAACACTTAAACGAGTCTTCCAAAAACGCAAGCCCGCCCCGCCCGCCTGCGGGCGTGCATGGAAACGCGGCTTAACGCCTGGACGGAAGTTGTAATATTGGTTACTGATAATGTATTGGAACATTGGCAAGAGGCAATTTACTATTGTCACGTTGCGGCATCCCATTTCCTTCAGCGAATTCAAGATGTATTAATTATTGGAAGGTCAGATACACAACTTCACAAAAATATTAGATGCAATGTTCAGAATGGTATAGTGGTTCACTTCTGTGACAAAGGTTTAACTGCCACGGCCATCGGGTTGGGTCGATCATCGTTGTTACGATATTAATTTCTACGTAAAGGAAACCGTGAGAACACATCAAAGGCACTGTGCAGAGATACAACCAAGAACGCCTAACCATAAAGGGTGTGTTAACATCTCGGAATCTGCTATCGACCGCAAGGCCACATCGCATTTTAAAGGGGCCCTGAGACGTGGCAAAGTCTATCGAAGCGATTTCATTGTTGATGGTGTGGAATGAAAATTCACTAACGCCGGATCCAACGTTATTAGGAAGCACGATCAGAACACAAGCAGGTGGGATGTGAGAGAAAATGAGGTTCCGTACCAGAATTGGCACAAACAACGAAAGGGGAAAATCTCTCACTTGGACTTACGGAACCACGAACACTCGTGAATCCCCATAAGGGTCGAACCTACACCAATGGAGAACGTAGTTCGTGGACCCTAATAGAGATATTTTAGAAATGCCACCCCCCTATACATGGCACTTCACCTCCACTTTGTAAAAAACCGTACGTGCAATCTAGTGAGTTTTGTCGTCCCCACTATTTGTTGTTTTTGTTTTTTTTTGTTTTCGTGTGTCGTTGAGATACGTTTCGCTTCCTCGGTAGGATGTATGTAATGGAGTATGTATTGTAATGATGTATGTAGTATGTTATGTATTGTTATGTATGTATGTATGTATGTATGTATGGATGTATGTAATCTTGTGTGGGGTCGATTATATAAGAGGAAGATTTCTGACATGATTGTGTCGGGGGGCAAGGTAATCGCGATCACGAAGGGTTAATTTCATATTACCTCGGGCAAATGAAAACATATAGGGGTTTTGGCGTAATGGAGAATTTCGGTCGTCTGTGCCAAATACATTGATACGCTACTTTGATTTCCCTTGACCGTATTTGACCTAACACCTTGTGCACCTTTGGTCGATTCTGTTGTAACGACGGAGTTTTCTTTGTTGCACAAACCAAACCAATACGTAAATTTTGCACTGACGTTACCGATACTGATACACTAAGTCTATCAACAAGCGATCTCCGTTATGACTCTGTTAAAAATAGGTGGAAACGGGCCTATTAACACTGATAAATTCCACCAAATTTGATGAATATCTTCGCAATGAAAATATTTTAGGAGAGTTGGCCCCGTAACCGTAATAGAGAAATTTTGTTCGTTCCCCCCCCATTGTGCAAACTACATCTGGTGACCTGTTGACTTTCCTTTGACTTGACCTCTTAATGACGTTGTGATCTTCTGGGTCAGTTCCGTCGTGACGACCAGACTCGTCTTTTGTGACAAAAAACCAATGACTCAACTGTACTGAGTTACTAAAGCACTATTAAATGCACACACCCCTCCAGTTTATTCCTCTGTACATGGTTTGTAAAATGGTGATGGTGAAACAGCTTTGAAAAACACATATAAAATGTCGACATTCAGACTCTACGGCACTACAATGTTTTGGATAAATATTTAAGGGAATTCGGTGGGCTATCACATAGATCAAATTTTCATGGTACATTACAGTTGCCTGATCTAGATATTGGACAACGCAGTAAGTAATGGACAAGTCTTCAAACCAGTTCACAGATATCCTCCACTGGGGATGTCCCTATAGCCAGGCTACTGTTTTTTATTCCCTCGCGAGAGCAGGTGGGATGCCCTCATGAGGTTCATGACCCTTTACCATACAGCCCAAAACAGGCCAGACACCAGAGAGTCCGATTCCCACGATGACCACTGAAGCGTGATTCTTTCAACGCCCACTCCTGACTGCAACGATGGCCCCCACGATTGACCCTACAGCCTAGCTATTGACTATATTTAACGGGGTCATAAAATATATGCTCACTCCCCACTTTAATTGAATTGGTCGACATTGTGATGGTGATCACCATTTATGGCTCCAGTTCACATCTGTGGTGGTTCAAGGACAGTCAGGGTGATGCCATAAACCCACACTTTCATGAGCTATTTGAATATTTATTCTCAATTTATTCCTTCCAAATTCATTCGATCGTTTTCATGTTCATATTGCTGTAATACTTGTTAACTGTTTGATGAAACATGTGAAAAAACGAATTAATAATGTGTTATTATTTATGCCATTTTAGTACCAAAATTGTGAAGAGAGAGGAGTAAGCTGTTCCCCAATCCCCCACTATTAAGGTCGTCGGCCATGGGTTACCTAGCATTGTGTTCCGACGTCGGTTATATTCCGATTTTTCCTGTTGCCTTTTAGCCGGCATTACATTTCTGCAATGCGCCAACACGGGCCCTCTGCCTCAAAGTCTTGTTCAAATGTAAGATTTTTTAAAGAGATTATTTTCAGCCAAATTCAAAAATTGTCAAACTGCTAAACTGTAGATCCTCGATGTCGCTTATTGAAACACGCTGTTGTGGTCTAACCATTCATATTAAAGCGGGGGTTCTCTATCACTGGTGGGGTTGACCGAGTCCGAAATTACCATTGGGAACAAGACGAGTACGTTTGATACAGAGTAGAGGACTACAGAAATGGTTGGCGCATGCTGAAATGTAATGATGGATGTGCGTGCCCGATAAAAGCCAGCGGAAAAAAACGGGGGAGGGGGAATTATATCAAGTCCTTAACACAGTATATGGGTTATCGCGGTATATTTAGAAGTACAAGAATAATGACGTAACAAAACACAACACCACACACCAAGCACACACAACACATACCATACAAAGGACGGTAGGAACCCCTGGCGGGGTTGTGGCACCATGGGAAATGCGTGGGGTTGGAAATTATGTCATCCCCCGCCCTTCGAGTCACAATACCCCCTTCCCCTCTTGATAAAAACTATAAAACATCACTCATCATTCATGGAATTATGTAGTGGATTATTTATGTGTTTAGGTATGCGGCGAGTACCCCGAATGCATCTACGGACACCGAAGAAATGTCCACAAAGGGACGGAACACCCCTCCTTTTAGACCATATGTACGAGCGGGCATTCAAAATGATTTCCTCAGCAGAGTTAAGGTTTGGGTGTTTATTAATATTGTGACACTGATTGCCGATGGAAGGCTGCATCTGGAAAGGAAACGGTCACAATCAGGCGCGGTGCATTAATATTACAGAGACATTTCTTGGGTGGGGTTTAACATGGTGTGATCATCTAAATGTGAACAGTGCGTACCGAGAGATTTGTCTTTGGGGGGTTCGGTCGGGGCCCAAGGGAGTGTGCCCCCTAATATTAGCTACACCACTCCTATTGACTCTAGGCAATTAATGTTGAAACACTGGATAAACAGATGAACAACACTTAAAATCGTCTTTTGAACAGTTAAAAATATTGCTGCTTTCTGTCAATATGTATTAGTCACAATTGAGTCATGGGGGGTGGTCTGACCAGAAGGTAATGAGGTTTTTTTTTTTTTCTTCAATAAGACCCCCTAATCACCGAGAAAATTTCGTAGCTGCAAGGCATTTTAAAATCTTGCTTCATGCAGAGCATTATCATATTTTAGCATTCTCATTGAGCGAAATGGGGGGGGGGGGGGGGGGGGTTAGATTGATCGGGCCGTATAATTCTCTTAGGATTGTGTGTCAAAACAAATATAAGACTAGGTGAATATGGCAAAAGTTATTGCCGACACGGAGAGGATGTTCATCCAGTCGACAAGTTGACCCGTCCACTGAGACTAGACGAAAATGCAATTTTAGTCATAATACGGCCGGGTGAGCGTTTAGGGTTTGTATATTGCACAGAATACAAGGGCGCAGCCCGTGGGGGTGGGGGGAGGGGGTTCGTGACCCCCAGCTTGGGAATAGTCACCCATATAAGTTTCCTACAAATGCACAAGAAGTTTCTCATTACTGCCTTGGACCCCAAAACTTCAGGCCAGTGGTTGCGCCTTGACCAGAATACAAACAACGCCCGCAGGGGCAAGGGGTATATTAGGCTTGTGTTAGACGTCGATTATTCGCGATTTCCTGCTGCCTTTTATTCCGGCATTACATTGCTAGCAAAGTGCAGAGTGACAATCGTTGTCGTTCATCATGTCAATGCTTCGGATACCTTCCCTTGTGATGTTCATTCATCAGGGACGAGCCATGTCAGTAGAGTCTGAAATCCGAATCTTTTCAGGTGAAATGACAGTGACGCAACAAACAGCAGCAACAATTCAGAAAGTTTGGAGTGACAGTTTTTAATTTCGATCGTAAACGAGCTCGGTCAACCCTTTCACAAACCTTGGTCCCCCAATCAATAACCACAACTAATACCACCCCCCCCTCCCCCCCCCCCGGTTCTTCGTGGGACCGTTGGGAGTGAACTTACCGTCTATTGGAGCATGAGACAATAAATAGAGCGGTCCGAAGCGGACCTACACACCATGTTTTGTTTATTTTCAGGGCCCGGCCATTCGAAGATGATTCGAGTTTCCTCGAGGCCCATATCACGCGATGTCCATGTGGGGGCCAATGTGGAATTTATTTGTGATATCTATGAGGGCCATTTCATATACCATATTGCGCCCATGTGGTGTGCCCCTATGGGCATTCAAATTCGCCAGCGCACACATCTGGTAGAAGTTGAGTCTTTTTTTTTTTTTTTTTTTTTCAATTTTATTACGGTATGCTTGCCGAGCAATGGATCATTCCTATCAGCAAAGATGCAGACATGGATACTACACCTATTGTCAGCTGTGAAACCTTCAACAGGTACACGGAATAGGACAACGCCTCTTTTGGCGTCCTTATTGTGTGGGTGGGAATAATCACACGTAGACAGCAAGCTTGGCAAATTGCCTCCCATCGTGTTGTCCGTGCTCTAAATCCCTTGTACTGAGCGCCAGCGCGAAGGCACAGGTGACATTTTAAAGTCCTTCGGTATGAACTTCGACGGTGATCGAACCCTATCTCCGGTGGAAGGCCGGCGCTCTACCAACCACCTGTGCCAGCCACCGGTATAATAGACATGCCCAAAGGCAGGTGTCTTTTTTCGAATTAAAATGGGAAGCCGAGAGGCATCCCATTCGGGTGCAAATTCCTTTGAGCCCCACAAGGGGGCCTCATAATTTATTGACCATATGTTGAAATAGTTCTCCTGGTAGATCAGATTAATATGAAGATGCTAGCTCGAATATAGATCAATGATATTTCCCTGGCGCTTTGGACGGAGAGCAGTAGAGCTAGGGTTGTTCGATTTCCATATACAGGTCACATTTTTTTTTTCCGTTATTGCAACCATGGCGTTGGAATCTTCCCTGCGCTGCATGGTCGGGTCTTGAACATCGTACAGATATGGCCTCTGTCCTCACCAGCTCAATAGTCTTCAGTTTGTTCTTTGGACAGGCGCTTTCCACCCAGTCAACCTTGATAGTAATAACTGACTGATGAAGGCAAGCTCTATAATTCACGGTCCGCACCGGAGAAACACGTGTGGCAATTTGTATCCATATTGCCATGGGCCTACTAACATGTTTGGTTTATAAACAACGGCAAAACATTACCACCGGACCAAACACGTGACGACATACACACGCGAGCTCGCGGGGCGGTCACATAGCGCCTAGGAAAAAAAAATACTTGAAACTAACAATTTGACAGGTTTTGGAGATTCTATTAGCATAGACTTTGAACCCTCATGGTTTGAATGCTCTGTTTCGACTCATCCGGAACATAGAGAGGTTGGAACATAGAGTGGTCGGAATATCGGGACTTTTCGGATTCTAGAGACGATTTCTTTCGATCAAAAACCTTTGGTCGGACATAGGGATGTCGGAACTGGAGAGTCCGGAACATAGAGAAGGGTCAGAATATAGAGGAGGTCGGATTATAGAACGATTTTGAACGTTTCTATGTTTCGACTCGGTCGAAACATGGAGGGTCGAACATAGAGAGTTCGTAACAGTTTATAATTAGAGAACAATTTGTATAGATATCATTACGAGTGTTGGAACATGATTTGAACTAACATGTTCTGTACTCTGCACTATCGGGCTAACAGCCCGTACAAGATTTGCAGGGAATCCCCGGAAATCGATTGCGAAGTACCACTGGGCGGGCGGAAAAAATCAACATACATGACCGCTTCGAGAAAACACGGCCCGCCCGGTGCATGGAAACGGCTCCATTGAAAAGGCTAATTAAATCTCCAAAACCTGTCCATTTTGAAGTTTTAATATGGGGGGCCGTAGTCGTTGACATTTGGAACCATGGTTTTCAGAAAAATGAACACCGGTGTTCGGTTAAACCTAGTATGCGTCCGGGTGGTTATAATCATAATATATATAATAATAATAATAATAATAATAATAATAATATATCCCTAATATATAATAATAACAATTTATCTAGTAGACTACTAGTAGACGGTTCTTATATAGCGCATCTACACACTAAACGAGTCTTTCCAAAACGCCAGCCCGCCCCGCCCGCCTGCGTGCGTGCCTGGAACGCGGCTTAACGCCTTGACGGAAGTTGTCATATTGGCTACTGATAATGTTCGTCACATTTGGCATAGCAATACTATTGTCACGTCGCACCCATTCCTCAGCGAATCAGATGTATTAATTAATGAAGGTCATGAACACAACTTCACACAATATTAGATGCCAATGTTCCGAATGGATGTGTGGTCACTTCCTTTGGACAGGTTTAACTGCACGGCCATCGGTTGGGTCGATCCCTTCGTGTACTATATATTTTCTAAGTAAGTAACCGTGAGAACACTCAAAGGCGCTGTGGCAGAGATAACAACCAAATGACGGCCTAAATGATGTGTTACATTGCTCGGAATCTGATATCGAACCGCAGAGCCATCGCAAATTAAGGGCCCTGAGACGTGGCAGATTTATCAGAGCGATCATTGTGAAAATTCACTAACCGCCGGATCAAGTTATTAGAGCAACGACAGAAAATGAGGTCTTACCAGAATTGGCACCAAGAAAATCTCACACTTGCTTCACGGAACCACGAACTCGTGAGAAGTCGCCACCTACACCAAGATATACGTCGTCGTGGACCCTACATAGAGAATATGTTTAGAAATTTCCCACCCCTCCTATCATGTCACTCACCTCCACTTTGTAAACCTTACGTGCATCTAATGAGTGTCCGTACTATTTGTTGTTTTTTTGTTTTCCGTTGTTTCGTTAGATACTTTTCGCTTCCTCGGTATGTATGTATGTAGTATGTATGTATGTATGTATGTATGTATGTATGTATGTATGTATGTATGTATGTATGTATGTCTGTATGTATGTAGTAATCTTGTGTGTTGGGTCGCATATATGAAGGGAAGATTTCTTGACTTGATTGTGTCGGGGGCAAGGTAATCGCGATCACACCGCAGGGTAATCTTCATATCCTCGGCACGACCAATTCTAAGGGGTTTGGCGTAATGTAGAATTTCGGTTCGGCGGTCGTCTAGGTGAAATACTTCTGATTACCTACTTTGATTTCCTTCGAACTTTTGACCTAACCACCTTGTGAACTCGGATCGGATTCTTTGTACCGACCCGGACTCACAACTTTCTTGTTGCAAAACAAACCCTTACGTCAATTGCACTTACTTCCCGATACTGATATACACTAATTCCTATCAACCGCTAATCGCCCAGTTATCCTCTTAAAAGGGTGAAACGGCCTCTTAACCACTGATAATTCCACAATTGTACTACTAATCTTCGCAGGAAATATTTTAGGAGGTTGGCGTAATAGAGAATTTTTTTCGTTATGTGCCAGAACGTACAACATCTTGGTGGACGGCTAGTTTTGACTTCCCTTTTAACCATTTGACCTCATTTAATGACTTTGTGATCTTCTTCTCTTCTGGGTCAGTTCCTCGTGACCACCAGACCGTCTTTTTGTGACCCACCAATGAGTCACTGTACTGACGTAACTAAAGCACTATTTACAATGCACACACTACTCCGTATGTCCTCTGTAAAATGTGTAAAATGGGGAAACAGCTTTGAAAACATATAAAAGGTGTTCGACATCGCATCTAGACTACGGACGTGCACTACAATGTTTTTGGAGAAATAGTTTAAAGGGAATTCTGTGTGGCTATCACATAGATCCAACTTTCAACTGTACATACATTGCACACTGATCTCAGAAGTGGGACAACCAGTAATTGCAAGTCTATCAAACCCCAGTTCACATATATCCCTTCACTGGGGATGTTCCCTAATAGCCAGGCTACTGTTTTTTTATTCCCCTCGCGAGAGCAGGTGGGATGCCCTCTGAGGTTCATGACCATTTACATACAGCCCAAAACAGGGCCAGACAACCAGAGAGTCCGATTTCCCACGATGACACTGAAGCGTGATTCTCCACTCCACTCCGGCCACCGATGGCCCCCACGATTGAGACCCTACAATCCCTAGCCTATTTACTATTATTTACGGGTCATAAAATTTTCTCTCCCCTCTCCCCACTTTCATTGAATTGGTCAAGATTGTGAATGGTGTTAATCAACCATTTATGGCTCCGTCCCTTGTGGTGGTCAAGGACAGTCAGGGCTGTATTGCCATAAACCACACTTTTGGTATTTGAATATTTATTATTTATTTATCAATTATATTCCTTCCAAATTCATTCGACGTTTCATGTTCATATTGCCTGTATACTTGTTAACAGAACTGTGAAACATGTGGAAACACGAATGTGTATTATTTATGCCATTTTCGTACCAAATTGTGAAGAGAGCGAGTACGTCCCCCATCCCCCACTTTATACAGGTCGTCGGCCATGGGTACCATAGTCTTGTGTTACGACGTCGGTATATTCCCGATTTTTTCCTGCTGCTTTTATTTCCGGCTTACATTTCTGCACTGCGCCACCACCAGTCCTCTGTATCAACGATCTTGTTTCAATTGTCAAAGATTTTTCAAGTATTTATGTTTCAATTTTCAGCCAAATTCAAATTGTCTAACTGCTAATCAGTAGATCCTCGATGTCGCTTCTTGTAACAACGCTGTTGTGGTCTAACATTCATATTCAAGCGGGGTTCTCTATCACTGGTGTGGCTGAAACCGATTCCGAAATTACCATTTGGACAGACGCGTACGTTGATCAGAGTAGACGGGACTACAGAAAAATGGGGGTGGCGCACTGCTGAAATGTAATGATTGGATGTGCGTGCCCCGATCAAAGCCACGGAAACACGGAATATATCAACGCTTAACACAAGACTATGGGTATCGCGGTAGACGTACAAGGAATGACGTAACAACAACAAACACACACACACCGCACACACACACATAACATACAAGGACCTAGAACCCTGGGCGGGGTTGTGGCCCCACTGGGAAATGCGTGGGGTGGAAATTATCATCCCCCGCCCTTCGAGTCACAAAACCCCCTTCCTCTTGTAAACTAGAAACATCCTCATCCTTCACTGATTATGTAGTGGATGTATATTTTGTGTTTAGGTCATGCGGCCAGTACCGCCCCGATTGCAATCTACGGACACCGAGAAATTGTCCCACAAAGGACGAACACCCCCTCCTTTTAGACCATAATGTACGTGGGCATTCAAAATGATTTCCCTCACGAGTTAATTTTGGTGTTTATATTGTGACACTGATGCCGTGGAGGCTGCATCTGGAAACTTCCAATCACAGGCCGCGGTGCATTAATATTCCAGAGACAATTTCTTGGGTGGGGTTTAACTATGGTGGTGATCATCTAATGGAACAGTGGCGTAACCCGAGAGATTTGTCTTTGGGGGGTTCCGGTCGGGGCCCAAGGGAGTGTTCCCCTAATTAGCTACACCCTCCCTATTGACTTCTAGGCACATAATGTTGAAACCCGGGATAAACAAGATGCACAACAGCTTTTTAAAATCGTCTTTTGACAGTAAATATTGCTTTCTTTCCCTGTCAAATATGTCTTCAGTCCATGATATGGGGGGTCCTGATCCAGACGTAATGAGGTTTTTTTTTTTTTTCTTCACTAAGACCCCCTAATCACCGAGAAAATTTCGTAGCTGCAAGGCATTAAATCATTGCTTCATTCAGAGCATTTATCATATTCTAGCATCTCATTGACCGGAATGGGGGGGGTGGGGGGGGGGGTTAGATTAATCGGGGGCCGTCTAGCTTCTCTTAGGATTGTGTGTCAAAACAATATAAGACAGGTGAATATGCAAAAAGTTATTGACCGACAAGGGAGGATGTTCCATCCATTCGACAAAAAGGGTTTGGGACCCGTCCACTGCTTACTCGACGAAATGCAATTTTAGTCATAATACGGCCGGGTGAGCGTTTATCGGTTTGCTATATTGCACATGAATACAGGGCGCAGCCCGTGGGGGTGGGGGGAGGGGGGTTGCGTGACCCCCAGCTCTCGGGAATTAAGTCACCCATATATAAGTTCCTACAAATGCCAGAAGTTTCTCATTATGCCTTGGACCCCTCAAACTTTCAGCCAGTGGTTGCGCCTTGACCAGAATACATCAACGGCGCCTGGGAGGGGTAGTGCTTGTGTTGAACGGTCGATATTTCGCATGTTTCCTGCTGCCTTTTATCCCGGCATTACATTTCTGCACTGCGCCATCATTCTTCCTTGTATCCGCTGTAGGCAGCTACCACATATGACTGTGTTCTCCTTCCGCAGCCCTCCTCAAGTTACCCCTCAAAAAAATAGTCCCTCCAACTTACATTGGTGCGCACTTTAGAGCGATTTCCCGAACCGCTGGGTCCAGTGTTGCCTGCAATGGACAGGCCATATCAGAGAGTACCACATATGTCAGTTTTTGCTATTTGGGCGATTTTCTGACCATTTTCTGATTGGAAAACACTTGGATGCTGGAAAATCTGAGTTTCCGACTGGAAGCCCCATCGGAAATACCTAAAAAGACCACAGGCAACCCTGGTGAGAATCTAAACGGTGAGTATGGTAAATTGAAGTCCATGACAGGTAGGAGTGTCAGCTTTAAAATGGTGGGTGGCTTATCCTGGAATATGTCTGGTTGGGTTCAGCAGCTGGGTGGAAACGTAGTCCAGTTTAGTGTGTAGTCAATGGAGCGGCTATATGTGGTATGCCCCTGAATTCCATTTTTGAGGAAAAATATTTTGAGAGCAATTTGGTTGGGTGCTAGGTTTGTCAGTGCCCCGATTTGATGTGGTTATACATAAATATGTCAAATAGTAGTGTGTGGGACTCAGAAGGGCCCTTAATTTAATTAATTATTGAATTAATTATATATGTGTGATTTTTGCACTATAGAGGGGCTGGTCCCCAACTTGGGCTATATGGCTTGCACCGGGTGGCCCACGATGCTCATTACCAGCTCCATACATATTAATAATACGCTTGGAACCAACTAAACAAGTGAAACCTACAAACTAGCAGCATCGATCGATCGTGCAGTCTGTAAGCACACTGTTACTCTCGTGCCAGCACACGGACTTGGCATAGCAAAACGATGACAACGCTGAACGGGTGAATTTGTGAACCCTTGTACTCCCTGGCTAGGTTTAGCTGATGATCTAATCTGTGCAAGAAACGCTGGGGCAGATGACAGCATGCATGTGTGATGTATTGACATTATATATTCACGAGTAGAGAATCGTGAGATCTACGCCTAGTTTGTTTGCTTAGCTCCGCCTAATGGATGCGAATTGTGTACAAACGCTACTGGATGACGGGACTCGATTTATGTGTCCTTGACCAGGGAGCCCTCCATGAATCAGCGATCATGGCCGGGAAGAATTGAAGTTTGCTTTGATAGGATCAGTACTAGTTTTGGCTCACAGCAACAAAAATGACGGTTGTGGGATGGGCTGGAGCCACAAAGCGTGAAAAACGCCTCTTTCCAGCCTATGGAGTCCCAGCTGGCTCTTCGTGATTTGATTCACCTACCCCTCATATAGCTTGTGGTAATCTCACCCTCCATTTGCTTTCTTTTCAGAGTGGACTGGACCATTGTTCCGCGCCATGTGCCTTGCGTTGTGGTCATGGAATCGACCGTTCTGGGGATGGTTAAGTGTGCTTGGTGTTTGTCCCAACCCTGAAGGCGGAAGGCGCTTTCACGACCTCTGTCCCTCTGAGTACGAGTGCCCGGGCGTCCCTCGAAGCGGGTCACCCGAGTCTCCCGAGGAGATATGTGAGGTGAACCTTCCTCCTGAATTCTGCTTAAAACTCACAAGCACCTGTGTAGGTCATATATATCAACACCAAATCTATAGATAAGTTATTGCTGCATGACTGTATAGGAATATATTGCCCCCAAGAAGGATATGGAGATACCTACATTAAGGGGTCGGATGATGTAAGACTGCCTCTCTGCACCATTGGAGAAGAGAGGGGATGACTATGCATCATGGGGCTGGGACACACTGCAACAGGGATAATTGCAGTTTAAATATTAGATACCAGAATGAGGCTGAGGTGTACAGTGCATATTACATAGGGAATAATCGCTGCGAATACTACGGTGTAGTGTCAACGGTCCTCCTCATTTCGGCCGTTGCCCCTGTCAACACAACCCCCTATTTGATGCCGGGTCATCAAGCTGTAGCTACAGTTGAAATGGTCATTTGTGACTCCAGGAGACTGCAGGATGGGATAAATAATGTGGTAGCACAGTCTTCAACTATGTTTCATTCCTCCACACAAACCTTGGTATTTAGCCCTACACAGATGTATTGCATAGTTCACAACCACACAGCAGTCATGAGAAGGTGTTAAGATGGCAGCTTCAAGGGGGAGGGGGCAAATTGATTCTTCATACAATACATGTTTCAATTGACTGAGTTAATTTTTTAACTACCAATTGTCCAATCCCACTCCCCTCTGAAGGGGGGCCCACAAAGCATACTCACATCTAGACGGTGTTCCTCCGCCAGCCTCAGTTACCCCTCAAAAAAATAGTCCCCCAAATTACTGGGGCTCACTTTAAAGCCAATTTCCGAACCCTGCTGTGTCCAGTGTTGCCTGCAGTGGACAGGCCATATCAGAGAGTACCACCTATGTCAGTTTTGCTATTTGGGGCAATTTTCTTACCATTTTCTGAATTGACCCTTGGATGCTGGAAAATCTTTAATTTTCCTACTGGCAACCCCGATCGGAAATAACCAAAAAGACACAGGCAACCCTGGTTGAGAATCTAAACGTTGAAGGTATGGTAAATTGAAAGGGCCATGACAGGTATGAATTTCAGCTTTAAAATGGTGGGTGGCTCATCTCTGGAAAGATGTTCTGTGGGTTCGCGCTGGTGGAACGTAGTCAGTTAGGTGGTAAGTCCAAGGGACGGCTATATGTGTTTGCCCCCTGAAGCATTTTGGGAAAAATATTTTGAGAGCAATTTGGGTGCTAGGTGTGTCAGTGCACCGATTTGTGGTGGTTGTAATAAATATGTCAAATAGTAGTGGGTGAAGACTCAGAAGGGCATTAATTAATTAATATTAATTAATTGAAGATTGTGTGATTTTGCCACTATGAGAGGGCGGGGGCCCAACTGGTAATAGGGCTTGCACAGGGTGACCACAGATGCTCATTACAAGTACCCATACATATGAATACGCTGGGACAAACACTTCAAACAAGTGAACTACAAACTAGCAGCATTCGATCGATCGGGCAGTGCAGTCAGTAAAGCCAACACTGTTACTCTAGTGCCAGCACACGGACTTGGCATAGCAAAACGATGACAACGCTGAACGGGTGAATTTGTGAACATTGTGACTCCTGGCTAGGTTTAGTGATTGAATTAATCTGGGCAGACGGCCATGGGCAGAGAACATGCATTGCATGGTGGTGAGTATGGGCAATTATATTATTCACAGGTAAGAGAATCGTGAGATCTTAGGCCTAGGGTTTTGTTTGCTTAGCTCAGCCCCTAATGTATGAGAATTGGGTACAAACGCTAGCTGGTTGATGGGACTCGAGTTATGTGCCTTTACCAGGGAGCCTCCTGAATCAGCGATCATGGCCCAGAGGGATAAATTGAAGGTTGCTTTGATAGTATCAGTCTAGTTGTTGGCTCACAAGCAACAAAAATGACGGTTGTGGTGGATGGGATGGAGCCAACAAAACGTGAAAAAAACGCCTCTTTCCAGCCTGTGGAGTTAGTGACTCAGCTGGGCTCTTCGTGATTTGTTTCCCTAACCCTCATATAGCTTGTGGGTAATCACGCTCAATTTGCATTTCTTTCAGAGTGGGACTGGACCATTGTTCGCCATGTGCATTGCGTTTGGGGTCATGGAATCGACCGTTCTGGGGATGGTACAGCTGTGCTTGGGGTTTGTAAACATGGAAGGCTGTGAAGGCGCTGTTCACGAATCTGCCCTATGAGTACAGTGCCGGGGAACTCTCGAAGCGGGTCAAACCAGAGTCTCTCGAGGAGAATGTGAGGTGAACCTGCCTGCCTGAAATCTGCTTGAAAAACTCACAAGACACATTGTGTAGTAGGTCATATATATACACCAAGATTATTAGATAAGTTATTATTGCTGCATGACTGTATATGAACTAATATTGCCCAAGAGGAATGGGAGATACTACATTAGGGGGTCGGATGAGTAGACTGCCTCTCTGCTACCATGGAGAAGAGAGGGGATATGGACTAGGAATCATGGGCTGCGACACACTGCAACAGGATAATTGCAGGTAAAATATAGAGACCAGAATGAGGCCTGAGGGTGTACAGTGCAGATTGGCATAGGAATAAATGCTGCGATGTACTACGTGTAGTGTCAACGGTACTCTCAGTTAGGCCGTTGACCCATGGTCAACACAAAGCCCCAATATTGAGGCCTCATAATAGCTGTATGGGCTACAAGTTGAAATGGTCATGTGACTCAGGAGACGCAGGATGGTGATCTATGTGGTAGCACAGCTTCAAACTATTGCTTCCATTCATCCACACACACCTTGGCTATTAGGCCTATACACAGCTGTATGCATAGTTCAGTTCAAACCACACATGCAGTCAGAAGAAGGCTTGTAAGATGGCAGCCTTCAAGGGGGAGGTGGGGCATTGATTCTTCAAACAAATACTGTCATGACTGAGTTCAGTTTTTTTACCAATTGTCCAAATCCAATCCCTCTGAAGGACAGCATACCACATTAGACTGTGTTCCTCCGCCAGCCTCAAGTTACCCCTCAAAAAAAAGTCCCCCAAATACATGGGGGCGCACTTTAGAGCTATTTCCCGACCCCTGCTGGTCCAGTGTGCATGACAGGACACAGGCCATATTCAGAGAGTACCACATATGTCAGTTTTGGATATTTGGGGCGATTTCTGACCATTTTCTGATTTGACACTTGGATGCTGGAAACTCTGATTTTCCGACTGGCAAGCCCCGTCGGAATAACCTAAAAAGACACAGGCAACCCTGGTGAGAAATCTAAACGTTGAAGGTAGGGTTTAATTGGAAGTGCCAGACAGGTATGAAGTCAGCTTTAACAATGGTGGGTGTCTTCATCCTGGAAGTAGTCTGTGGGTTCGCAGTGGGGGAAGTAGTCAGTTTAGTGGTAAGTCAATGAGGACGGCTATATGTGGTGTGCCCCCTGTTAGGCCTCTGGCATGGCGCATCAGAAATGTAATGATGGAGTGCGTGCCGGATATAAAAGCCAGCGGAAAATCGGAATTATATCAAACGCCTTAAACACAAAATCTAGGAAGGAGGATTATCGTCTTTATATTGAACCAGCAAGAGGAGGAACGGGGCGGGGGGCAACCAGTGACAAAGATGGGGAGAGGGGCGGGAAGCGTATCATTCGCAATTGGGGGCAGTGCCGGGCTATACCTTATCGGATCTATGCGTATTTGATACGTAACTATAACACCGGTTTACTTGGCTGTCCATTTGTCCTTGATTCCTTCCAGCGGAGCGCTTGAGCAACACTATTCTGGTAGGAGTGGTATAAAAGATTGTAATTGGTTGAAATGTCACAGCGATTTAATTTGCCATATTTCATTGGAATATGTCAAATATTTGCCACCGGTAGCATTTTGGTTTTATATTTTGGGGTTCCTCTTTTCTTCTTTCCATAGATATGGGGGTTTCTATTGACCAAAGATGCCTCGAAATTGAGCAAAAATTGAAGTTTAAAAATCAATACACCATAGTACAACTGCACACGACAATGGTACATAAGGGTTAATTAAACTCACCACTAGTGTGCTTAGGTCGTGCGAGGGATGTGGCAGAACGCTGATCTGTAGATATAACTAATGGGCCCCCTCTCTCCCTCTCCAAGGGCGGCGATGAAGAGCTGAAATATTACGCTAATTCAAAAGGGAACGACGGTGGGGCTGTAGCAGAGCTAGCCTCATAGAAAGTTATAAAAATACAGGACCCTGCACCAACACCGTCACACCTAAATCTCATTCTTGGAGAAGGCAGCCTATGCTTTGGGAGAGGCGGAGAGTCGGGAGAGGGGGGGGGGGGGGGGTCCAGTCAAAGGAAGGAAAAATGTGATCTATATTACGAATGCAAGGCTGTGAATGGGCAGAGGAATTCAGTGAGCAGCTCACTCACTGATATTGGAAGTACATGCCGCCTCCCACCCGCAGCTCCAATAACACGGTCGCTCCGCGGCAACGATCAGAGCTAGGCCTGAGCATGGATTGGATATAAACGGGCTCGAGTTCATCGCTGACTGTATGAGTACGGTACCAATAACTTGCTTCCAACCATGAGCTTTGAACGCCTTTCGCCCAGCGGGCAGCTCCAACCCACTGATCTTACATGACGGGACCCCATGGACCGTGGAATAACGTCAGTCGGGAGGGGCGGTTAATGTCCAAAAGAAGGTGACAGGGTAATATCAAATAGTGTGGTGTAACTGGTAAACAACTCTGGGCCACAATAGGCCAAACCCCAAGGTCTGGAAAGCCCACTGGGGTTAGTGGAATGTCGGGTCGGCGTGGTCATTGCCGTCGAAGCATAGTTTCTCGACATGCGGCAGGGAGGGTTACAAGTTTACGGGAATGGAAATAATTAACCAGCCTCTCACTTGCGGGAGCCACACCGTGTACGGCCTCATTGGCCACTTAGTGGTGTATTCTTCCTCACCCCCCCCCCCCCCCATATCCCTGCTAGCACGTACGTTACGTGTGCGTATACGGAGGGTCCTTAACGTACCCAGTGAGTGGAAACTTCATTTCTGCCGGATCGAAAAAAGAGATGAGAAATAACCAAATTGTCGCTATAAGGCATCGGATCGAATCAATGCAGCACGAGTCTTGGCAGAAAAGGCACGGCCCTGCAGATGTGTTTTCTTTTTTCTGTCATGAACACGGGTTTGAGTTGGAGGTCCTCTAGACTAGACTTAATAATGGTCCCATACTGACTTAGTCAGAGTAGGGCGGAGGGGCTGAATCCTCTCAGTTCAATTGAATCCACCTCCCGAAACACCGAGAAAACAATGTATGCAATTCGCAATATCCGCCCAAACTGATAGTCCCAAAGTCCTTCCCCCATGATGAACAGTCCTACTCCGCCATTATGAGACTTCAATAGGATGCTACCTAAAAAGGAGAGATGGGACAAGTTTCAACGTGCCGTTGAGGTTGCAAAATGCTGATAATGGCTTTTCTTCGGACTCGGAGTTTGTACAGTGACTGCCGAAATGTACCCTGCAGGACTGACATGTAACAGTTGTACCATATTTTTTAGTCAATTAGGACTGTGACTGAACAAATTATGTGGCTTGTTTCTGCTGAAAGGAAAATGCATTTTTATCCCTATCATGACTCCCTATAACGCCACTAAAACCTCTTCCTCTGCTGTGGGAATGTAAATTATGGTTATCCTGACGATGACACCGAAACAACCAATGTATAGACTCCGAACCACACAAACGTGGAAACACCTCTCTCTTGGCGTTACGTGTTTCATAGCAACAGAAACTGGAGCGTGATGGGTTGACTGACAATTCACCCCCTCCTCAGCTCAAAAGGAATTTGGACAATTGCATTTCATGTGGATAAAAGGTAGAATAACAAATTTCTTAGGTCACCAAGACCCTAGAAAATGTAGCAGAGGTGTGACAGATGAATGGCTCTGGGACTAGTCTGTAAACAAGAGCTCTATGGAAATGACTGGGGAAGACATAATTGGAGTTACTAATGGGATTCAATACATCTAATCACAGTTCGCCAACACAAAAAATCCCGGCCACCACTCGCCCTGACCCAGTGGCGAAGCTGTACCCAACTGCCGAGTGTCAAACCTGATCGCATGTGACGCATTGCCGAACAGGTCAGACGAACGAGCGACGACACTAACGAATAACTAACTAACGAACGGATCGGAGAGACAGAATTGACTGTAGAGCGCTTACCAGCAGCTGAACACAAAACAAAAAAAAAAAAAAAAAAAAATGCAACCTAGTGCAACCAGTGCAATAACACCCTCCCACGCCGGGGAAAATCAGCAGGATATCCAGCGTAACACAAAACTGCGTGATTATGTGTTGATCGCGGCCACCAATAGCCTAAGGTAGGTGCATGGATGGAGAACATCCAATTATAGGGGTGACATTCTGCAAGGGGGCCCCCCCCCCCACCATTCTCTCAGTGGAGCGGCGATAAGAAGGACAGACGGCGAGCGATAGGCTAGGGACGTTTATCCCAAGGATGAGCTACTGTAACAATATTTCCATATTACACACATCCCTATTAGAGTCTTGAATAGTACGCAGCTGCGCCAATAACGCCTGACTGCTACACAATTATTTCTCTTCGGAAGACCTAGTTTGCCAGTTTTATGAGACACCAGCCTGTATATACAACAACGCAACTAATCATGAAATGAATACACTTGTCTTTATTATATCATTTTCTCTACCGCATGCAAGCATCTTTGTTTATAGGTTACCACTAATAACCTCATGTTGATTGAAGCACAACTCTCTTCTGTTGATGATAGTTCTGCAAACTGTAAGTGTTGGGGATATAGTGTTTGGGGGTGTGTTAGCCGGTTCTCCGCCGCCGCCGCCAGAAAATTTAGGTGTTAGCGCAATAACTCTTAATGCTTCATCGATCGATCTGAAAAACTTAGTACAAATTATGTCCGTCTAGCAAAATCTCGGATGAGTTCGAAGGGGGGGGTCATGCATGTTTGGCCCTCTATTTTGCAGCGGTTTTGAACGAAAAAGAAATGAGTTGGTCCGTGGTTGGACTGGGGATCAAAAAATGGTTACAGGAAAAACCAAGACAGTGATTTAAGGGACACCGGAGATCAAAATTTGTCGTTGTTTTTTTTTTTTGTTTTTGGCGAAAATACAGTTAGGCTGAGTTAAATGAAACTTGGTGAGCGCGGGGACATAGTTGGTCCCAAAAAACATGGGTTATGTCAGGTCACCTGAGGTCAAATTCACGTTTATATTCGAGGATTGTTCTAATTTCGTTGATTTGAACAAAACTTGGAGACGGAAACTCAGGGGGTCTTGAGACAACAGGGGTTAGGGCATTCCAAGTAGTCACTGGAGGTTCAAATGGACATAAAACTCCAATGTGATTTTTCAAACGCGGGTTCAACAAAAGCCATTTCTGCGGGAATATCACGTCGGCGGTTTACCCGCCTGCAATTGTACGTCGCTCATAAAATCCCATGCGATACGGACTTATTCATTTGTTACAGCCGTTTTTCGTTTTTTACGTTGTTGAGAAGAGGATCCTCTCTGGATTCCCGAACCCTTTCTCATACCCTACACCATAAACGATTTTACGATAATTCAGCCGTCAAGTTGACAAAATGATTTAACTTATATCATACGCTAAATTATTCGGTGCGATAAATTGCGCAACGCAGTGATAAACTGCGGCAATTCTGCAAAGAGTATGGACGCTATCACTGGCTATTGAGGGCGGTCGGCGTGAAAATGGGGGTTCAGTGATAAAATCAGGGGTTTTGATGAATGTGTGGAGTGGGGTAAGTGAGTAGCCGGGGCAGACATTAGCCTCTGAATTAGCTTCTCGGCCCTATTTGCCGCCAGATATTGGACCTTTTGGGATCATTACTTTAGGCAGAAATCCATGGAAACTCTCCCCATATACAATAGTAGCTGACAGTGGGGATGGGGGGTTATGTTGCGTCGGCGTCCCACACGTATCATGTGACATGCTATAGGCAGGAGATATGCGAGTGGTAGGATTGGCCGGAGGGTGGGGGGGGGGGGTTGTGGCATTTTAGAGGACAATTAGGGTAGGAGGTAGAATTTCTTAGGTGGGACGGTGTACGGGAAGCTTTCCAAGAGCGGGTTCGATCCACGGCCTGAAGTATTGATGGGAACTTCACTCTAACAAGGCTAAACCCTCCTTGAGGAATGGGGGGGGAAAGGAAGAGGAAGGCAACTATGAAATAAGCTCGGGGGGGGGGGGGGGGTTCAGGTGGATAAATGTCGATCGAAAAACTAGTTATTATCTCTCGTAGGTCAGTGAAAAGAATAGGGTACACAGGGGGAGCGTATGTATTATTTTTACATGTTTGTTTGCGCAGCGTGCGTCGTCGTAACGTAACCAAGCGTGTCAGGCCGATTGGGCTCCCCCCCCCAGTCCTTATAGGGTTCCTATGCTCTATTTTACGAATAATTAAAGTACTGAGAAAAAAAAGGGGGGGGGGCAAAAAAAACCCAAAAAGAGGGCTTCGAAATTGCTTTGACAAATTACAATTCTTGATATCAGAATCTCTGCCGACCAAGATAATCTCGCAAAGGGGGGAAAACTTGTACTTCCCTAAACTAAAATCCCACCAATTTCCCTGTAGGCAATGTTAGGCGCCAACACGTCCGATGAAATGATCGTACAACATTTTTATCGCGGTAGTCTTGAACGCTCCATTCGATAAATTTATCGTGTCGTATCGTATGCACTCAGTGTGAACAGCGCTTACCATAGCTCCGAGTTGTTTGTTTTGGAAGTGGTGTGATATGCGCAATCGCATCGCTTTTAATAATGTGGGCATTTTCTCCGTCCAGCGCAGATTGCCGGTATGCACAACGACTCGAGTCAATAAGACGTCCGTGGTTTGCATTATGCTGCAGCGGTAACGAACACGGGTACTAAATTGCAGGGAGCGGCGGCGGCGATCGGTGATAAATATTGGGGGGGGGGGCAACGGAGGTTAGGGACCACGATTGTTCACAGACCCTCCAATAGGGAACGGTTACTTACGGGCCATATGGCAGTAAGCAAACACTCCTAAAAAAAGCAATAAATTCCGAAAATTCATTTCAGGACGTTTTGAAAGAATTGTCGAGTTTATTCTCAATGATTCAGGCTACCATCGGTTGACGCGTTAGCGTAGGCCCAACAAGAAAAATGTCGGCGTTATACAGACACCCTCAGAAGGCAGGAATTACACTTCCGGGCCGTACGGCAGTAAGAAGCAACCTCTCTACATTGACAATTAATTCCGAAATTAGATTCCGCTGCCATAGAGGACCCGTTTCCAATTAAGTTGTCCGCATCTCGGAAAAATTTTGCTGAACATCACTGTCGGGAAAATGATTTCTCGGGCATTTGATTAAAAAAAATGAGCCGTAAGCAGAAAGCAAATGTTGTCTTTTTCCGAATTGTTCCCGTTAACAAAAATTGTCAACATGGTCACTGTCTAATAATGGTTGGCCCGTAGCTCTGCGCCTAGATAGTGGCATTTCGCAATTACGTAACCCTATGTCGCACGTCCCTTGCCCTGTTCTTTTTCGTGCATGACCTTACATCTTTACAGCGAGAGCACGGTAGGCTTTGGCAAAGCCAGTCTGTTTATAAACGATAAGGGTTAGAGGTAGACTAAACTCTAGCCATTGGTTATGTGCAGTGTTAGAGGAATGACAGTGGGATCAGCGTTGAGGGTGGGGGGGGGGGCATGATTTGTGTCCCAAACCAGATTATCCTTGTGGCCTTCCTATATGGTCCACCCGCACTTGTAGATGAACACGTAAAATGAAAAAAAACATATTCCAGAATCTGACAAAGTTATTGTGCATGTGCCAACTTCATTCACATGTAAACGGGAGAGAACGAATGGCTATAATACAGACGCGCGCAGCGCAAAGTTTTCCGCATTTTACGGCTCCTCAACATGGAGGAAGTAATCTATTCGAAAAGTTCTAAATGGTGTTATACAGGGACCATGTGTTATGGCTGTACTGTAAATTAATTTACCGCAAAAAATATGGGGGGCTTTTATATTATTTGTCCCCCACTTAAAAAATCTGGGGGACGATGTTTCACGCCCCCCCCCCCAGTGATCCCCGGCCAATGGGGTTTATGAAGTGGCGTACGCATGGGAAGGGGTTGAGGCAGAATCGGACCCGGCACTCACGTTTTACGCTCTGTTGTTCATCAAAGCATGTGTGTCCAGAGCAAGTGGGTTCCCAACAGGGGGAATTTCCCAGGGGCGAAATTCCAAATTTTGATGAGAAAAATGATACAAAGGTAATCACTTTTGCTGGATTTGAGTTGTGAATTCTTCTTGTTTTACAAACACAATGACTAGCAAGTTAAAACCCCATTCCAGCATCCCCCCACCTGTAACCGTATAAATTATAGTGTTTATAAGGGGAACGGCCTCAGGAGTGGCGCATGCGCCATGCCCACCACCCCGTCGGGGAGCCGGCCCCCCCCCATCCCCCCGTGGGGTTTTCCCATCTCGTCGGGGACCCGATTGACTGTACGCTCGCAATGTACACACCCCGACGAGGGTTCTTTGCCCCCGACAGTATTATTTCCAAAATTCTTTATAGTGAAAATTACTACATTGAAGCTGAAAATTGTCGGCGCCCTTCGCGGCCTCTATCTTTCTCTAGTACTTGCAGTTTTCACTCGAGTTTAAGATCAGCGTATACTCATCTTCCTACAGACTATACAATGTTGGAATATATAGATAGGATACACAAGCCTTATGGTATCTTCGAAATGTCCTGCAAGAGATTAAGGTTACAAGTCTTTGAGGAGGGATTGCTCTTCTGCCGTCTAGTCTACCACTGTTTTGCCTCTGGTAGAGTGGTGTGCTTTCACGAAGCAGTGCCCAGGCCCGGTATATCCTGTGCATTATCGGAATACTGAACCTCTTCTAATAATAAGGGCGCATGATGGTGGGCAACTATTGAAAGTAAACAGCCCTCCACAATGTGTATTTCATTTTTCGTTTTTTTCCTTCAAGAAAAATGTTAAAAAACAGTGAAAACATCAAAGATGCAGATTGTGACCTAGGGGTTAGGGTGAGCCTCGTCGCGGAACTTCAACTTGGACCCCAGTCGGGGAACGCGGATCCCCCCCCCCCCCGTCGGGGAAATCCTGGCGCTACCACTGGACGGCTCAAGCGGTGGCCAAAGGGGGAAAGGAAATGGGGGGGGGGAGTTGGAACAACTGGTCTAGAGCCTGGACTCACAAATTGCATTACTTTGCCAATAGGGTAGGGTGATGTGAATTGTGATGAAACTATAAATCAGGGCGATTCCCTTGGGGTACCGACATCCAGGGCTCCGCCCCTCGTCAAATATTTGTACGAATCAATCGTATATGAAAAATTGTTTTGCTCTACGACTGGAGAAATTAGCAGCAAATTGAGGTCTTAATTTGACCCGAAAACCCGTTTGTTTTTCACGTATGCTGGGCGTGCTGGGAGGCCTTATCTTCATAATTCTCTCAGCAACAGATGAACAATTCAACTATAGGGGTTGCTGGAAGTGACAAATGTATAATAGGCAGAATCATTTTTGAAGTGAACCATCTCTTAACCTTTCCTGTGCTGACTGAATAATAATTCAGGGCGCAAATTTTCCGATTTTCCCATAGAGGATGAGATTGACCAGTTCGTTGCAAGCGTACATAAGACTGAAACAGTCCGGAATATGCTTTCACTCTGGAAAATTATTATCTAAACTGGCACAAACCCAAATAGTTGAAAGTTGGTACCGTACAGGGTTCCACTGGCCTTTTTTGCGGCCACTTCCGGGAATGTTTTGGCGAAAACGCATGCCTTCACGAAGACAACAATACTGGAGTTGAGGTCCCTCCTCCTCCGAGTCCGGTCCCGAGTCACAGTCCCAGTGTCCGAGTCCCGAGTCGATCCCCGCTCATACGGCTTGCTATGGTCCGAGTCCGAGTCCGAGTCACAGTGTCCGTATGTCCGAGTCCGATCTCGAGTCCTTGTATACATTTGACCCTGTATATTTTACAACTTTAGGGCACAACATAACAACCCTGTATTGTTTGCTATGATACCGGGCAATGTATGAATTCCGCGCCTACTGATCGACAATATACTGACCTAACGAGAACTTAACTAGAGTACTGGGCTGTCATACCCAGGCATGGGCTCGACAGGTGGAGACGGGACAAATGCCCCCCAACTTTTTTACTATGCTCCCATTGCTTTAACATTTTCACCCAGGTAATTTTTTTTAATGTGGCCATACCCCCCTCACACTTTCAGAGGGTGGTGCCGGTGCCGCTCTGACCTCATGACAATGCCGAATACATAGTTCCATGATTTCACTCTGGTAGCTTAGATATGTACAGGGCAATGATGACTATACCCAGTAATTTTGGGGTGCAAGGTTGTCTTGTAGCAGGACTCCCTGGATCGTACAGGCATGTTCCATATGAAAATATGACATATTATTGAAAGTAAATTTGTTAAAATATCGATTGCCATGCCTAGCATTGAAAATGATAGAGAATGAAATTGCTCTCTTGCACATTCATCTACTTTTCTTTTTATCTTTATGGGATCTTTCTTCATCATTGAACCCTTTCCTCCCCTCCCTGTGAAACACTCTTTTAATTCACATACGTTATCTATTGACTACCTCACTATTCGTTATATGTGGCATGCCACATGAATAAATCGCTGTCCGCATATTCGACAAGAGATAGCGAAAGTGTACGCAAACGTCGTGGGGCGGCAAAAGCATTGCGAGCCAATGAATTACAGAGAATTTACACCGCCTGCCGGTAATTTCCGCCATGATCTATTCACATTGATTTCACGTTGTAGGCAGAAAAGTAAAATGCCCAATTGTCAGTTACGATAGAAGCTGGGCACTTGTTAAGAGAGGAGCGTAACTATACATTTGGCACAAGTTTGAGGATAGCTAGGCGATAAATCTTCCCCAAACAGTATTTCAAGGTTGGTTTAACGTTCGTGTTATTATCATTTAAACAGCAATATGCTGTAAATGTTTCGGATAGTGTTCTCCACACATTCCTTTGATTCGTTTAAAAAAATGTATGGATATATTGTCCATGCTGATTTATAATGCAAACAGTTCTTCATAACTAGCCACCTTTTCGCACAAAGTATAGTTTTTCGGTGCAATGTATCTATTATCTTATAATTGATTAAGTGACTGTAAAACATGCATCAGCGTTGAGATATCTATGTAATTTCCTCTTGATTTCGACATCGGGACTCGGAAGTACGTGGAAACAGTTTTGGCTGCTTTTGCAGGAGCGTCGTGCGATATTATTTTGATTTCTTGTACGATCGTAAAATCAAGGTTGCGTTGTGTGTTAAAAAAACAAATTAGAGGACCTCGGTGCCATGACTCGGACCGGGCCCCATCCTTGGGGTCGAGTCCTAGTCCCCGCGTCATTGACTCCGAGTCCGAGTCCCGAAAAAAGGACCGGACCGGTCTCGAACCGACCGGACATCGATCCTTCACACTGGTAAAAATCCATCCATTTAGAATATTAATATAGGCCTAGTGTCCATTTTTAAATTTCCGTCTAAAAAATGTTCTGTGAAAATATTCAGTTTATCCCAACATTCCCGTCTAGAATTTCATTGTACCCCTAACCGCGGAAATTTTTTTTTTGCCGAAAAATTTCGGATCTCAAATCTCACCGCCAAATTTGCCGTGAAACTAAACATAACCATGGCAACCCTGTCCCCTATCCGCGCGAAAGCCTGGCAAAATGAACGTACGACTTCATTTTAAACGTTATCCGCGACTTTACACATGCGAGATTGAAATCTTAAATGGTGATCTGATAATATTGTGAGAAACTCCGTCGGTTTCAAATTTAGAACAGTGCCCGATTCAAGAGGTGTCCACGTGACCCTGAAGCCGGTCGTAACTCTTGACCTGTCAACATGTAAACACTTGTATCCTAGTGTACATTTAACGTCACTTCCGGGCACTGATTCTAGAAATTAGATCCAAACCGTCTACTACCTGTTTTGAAGGATCATTATTACTGAATACGGGACTATTTTCATAGGAATGAAATCAATATTCAACTAACCCGGCCTATAGTAAAGCCTACGTAATGTACAAGGCTACAGACTGTGCTAACTTCACCACAGTGCCCCTTTATCTCCTTTCGGTACGATTGAATAAATTCATCGCCTAGGGCTAGTGTGTATCAATAGGGCGGTCAGATGAGTCTGTCACGGCCATATCATAGGCCTAATGGCCGTCTAAAAGGAAAAAGTCACTGACGGTTAGGTGACCGACTGATGGTCCCGTGCAGATACCCATGTTTACACCCGGATTTATGAGATGTTCGGGACTAGTCTAGGACCAGGCCTAGCCTACAGTAAACTCAGCCTGGGTATTCTCTGCTTGGCCTTGGGTACGTTAGGTGTTGAAGTAGGCCAAGCAGTGCAGCAAGGTTGAGGACACCACTTCACACCAGTTCTAACAGTACGTAGGCAACGTGCGCACTCATTCATATGGGCACTTTGTTTTGTGTTAGCTCCCGCCCCCGGCATGGCGCGAAGCCAAAATTCACAACGTTTCACTCATTTGTTGTGTCCGCCAAACAAAGCCCTGATACTTTTTGTTCTGTTACTAGGTCTACCTTCCCTAAAAAATTGTTCTCCGACGCAGATCATCAATCATTTCCGTTTTGGGCTTCAATATGTTTCCAAAGAGGCCTAGCCTTCACTGTTTCACATGACCCGAAAACCATGTTGCGTCTGGTTTAATTTACGTACTGTGAGTTTCCTGTCCCTGGAAACCCATGTGTATGTCCCGTCCTCAACCTGTTCTTCTTCGCCGTCCACTTGGGGTAATTCTCCCGGGCCTCAAAATACCGACGGCATGACCGTTCCGTGCCTAACTGATTGCCGAAATGCATTGCCCCCTCAAATCATGGGTAAGTTGCCCTTGGTTTTATGGCCGGCCGATGCCCCTGCCAAAAATAAATTGATTCGGAAGAAAGTATGTCTTGAAAAAGTTCCCCCAAAATTTTAAAGCAATCTGACTAACAAGTCAAAATGAGACTTTTGAACAGCAGATCGCCTGGCCGAACTAACGCTATATTACAAATTATAATACAAGCCCATGTATCGAGCGCTGCACTAACAATTGGCTGTCCGCCGCGATCTTGATGACCGTACCTCACTGAGGGTTGCGGGTACTGATGGTGATTTGCGGAACCGGTATCGGTGCTGGGTAAACCGTTATTCACTTATGTCTAAAAAAACGTCAAGGGTCGTTATTTGTTACTTGTTTTATAATGTACAACACCAGCTGTGTATCACGCAGTTTAATTCAACTTCAACTTCTCCTATGTATCCTTCCCTCCTGTCGTTGCTCTATATAAAAATAGTTGTCTTTCATTTTCACAGTGGTTCCATAGCATGGAATAATATGTACTCTGTTTTACCGCACAGCCTCGACCACAATCTTAGTACTGCGCGCGTGTGCAATTAAGCCACGTGCTTGCCAGGTCTGTATTGAAAGCCTTTATTTCGCGAACTGGTATATGGTTGTTGGTACCCACTGTGCGCTGAAACTTACCTGCCACTCCTATCGGAGCACTGTAATTTCATCAAATGTTTAAACTAACCAATCACACCTCGCGCTAACACTGCCGAACATCAAACGCGTCAAAGTCGCTGAACGTGATGTATATTTTGCAGAAAATTCCCATTGTGAGTGATAGGAAAATCCGTTTTTGTTTGCCTCCAATTTTGAGAGACTTTAGGCAATTTGTAATTGAATTGGGGCGATATCCTCAGGCTGTGAGGGGAATTCCTCACATCTTTTTCTTTTTTCATAAACAGGAGGAATACTCTTTTATATGACTGTTTTCTTCGTAATGTTCTCCATATACCAAAAATGGCTGTGAGTGCCCCTTTTCATTTTTTGGGCTGTGCCCTACCAATGGCCGTGATGCCCCTTATTATCCACCGGACACCACTGGCCATTACCGTGCCCCTTTGATTCTTATCTCGAGCCAACTGTTTACCAGAATCTCTTCCTTCATCCGAGTTCCGAATCATCAGTGTCCTGAGTCCTCGTCTTTTGCAAATTTGACCTTCATCGTGATATAATTACAAATTTAAGGCACTGCTGTCATCTAACACGCGCTGCAGTGCTTGCCTACCCGCACAATGTTGTCGATTGCCGTCTACTATATACGAAGACTAATAGGGACCAGCTGTCCTACCTCATGACTATTGCAAATTAAGGTCCTCGGCCTCACTGATACACCCTGTGATGCAAAGGGCATAATGACTAGCTTTACATTGATCTCTTGATATTTTTCAGTAAATTCTGAGTGTCAAAAGTGTGTTTACTGTAAATGTTCCAGGACACAGGTAAAAGCAATTGCACCCCCATAAATCCAGAGAAATTCCACCCCGGCCAAAACTTCCCCAACATCTATTCACAATCAAGTTATAACCATTGTACGCAGAAAAGAGTTGAGTAGGCTACCCACTGCCGTTATGAACATGTACGATCTAAAACTACATGTTCTCTTGTACACCGCCCACGGTATATCCCCCACTTTGAGCATCTTGTGAAGAAGTATCATAACACCCCATAAATAACCCCCATTTTGGTTCACAAAACCAAGACAAACTTCATCCGCCAAGTTTTGTTGTAATCCGATGATGATAGCACATGCTATGCAAATTTGACACATGAAGGGCTTGGAAATGACTTCTCACTTTGTGAGGAAAATAGCCCCCCTCCACCAACGTTTCGTTCAAACTGACAAAGTTGGAACAATTGCATAAACTTTTGCAAGTTTGCCTCCGTGACCTTGATGACCTCCACATGTTTCGGATGCAACTAGAGTTCGTTCCCCCAGTTTCCGTTCAATCTGACAAAGTTTGGAAAATCGCATAAATTTCACAAATGACCTTGTGACCTGAAATGACCTCCACATTTTCTTTTCGGGATCAACTATAGTCCTCCACCAAGTTTCGTTCAATATCCGACTAACTTGAAATTTCGCGCAAAGTATGCAAATTAGCGCCCCCAGCAAATTGCGCGATGCCCTTTCCGAACTCATCCGAGATTTCACTAGGGCGGAAAAGTGTACCAAGTTGTTCAGATCAATCGTATACAGCGTTAATTATTGCGCTAACGGGTAAATCTTCCAATCGTGAAATTATGCAATTAGGCGGACCCCGGTAATGTGGCGACGCCCACTTCCGAACTCATCCAAGATTTCACTAAGGCGACATGGGTGCCAGTTGTCGGCTCAAACGGACAAGTTGGAGAAATGTTATTGGGCTAACAAGAAACGCGGCGGGCGCGGCGGCGGCGGCGGAGACGGCGAAGCCAAACCATAATATCCCCGATGTGGGTGGATATAATATGAAAGCACATTATTCAGTACCCACATAAACTGGCACACATGCAAAGAATCTGGATTTAAAATCTTCCCCATATAGAATCTTAATTCACAAGATTTTGGGTATTCCAGTTTTGTTAATGGTTTTTGTTAGGAACATATCACAACAGGAATTAGCCATTCATTAGTAATAGATCCATTCACTGGATATATTTAGATTGATTTATAATGCACATATGTACTGGGACCGACTTATTTCAGCACACTGTAGCTTTGTTCTTTCGCTCGCATGTTTTTTTATCTTGTAATTGGGGACAAGGACTCAGACGTTGAGGACGACTTCGACGAGTCCTCAATTCCTTTTCGTCGAGGCCGAGACATTGAACTTCGAGTCAGAGTCCTATACGGATAGTAACATGACCAGTTGATCGAGGTAATGGGAGGGTCCTGTTCGCCGGCGCCCACGAATATCATGTAATATGCAAAAGCAGGAGATATGCGGTTGGTAGTGAGTGACCAGGGAGGGGTGTTGTGGCTGATTTTAGAGGAGGCAGGGTTGAGGGTTTTTTCCAAGGGGCTCGATCTACCCCTGACGTATGACGGAAACTTCACCTTACCCTCTGGAACAAGAGGCGGAATAGAAACGGAAGAGGCCTGAATAGGCCTAGGTGGGCGGGGTGTAATTGGTTCGTTTATACATACAGTTAAATATGTCTTGTAGATCAGTGAGAAAGTATAAGGCCTAACCAGGTGGAGCCGTAGGATTATTTTTTACATGTAATTTTCTGACAGACTCACAATCTCACATTCGCAGCTCATTGGGCTGAATTGACTCAATTGATTGAGGAGGATGAATCTCCTGAGATCAGTGAAGCTAGAGGCATCTTTGAGCTCCTGTCGTCTCTGTGAGTGCTTATAAGAAGACCCCTGGTGCAGGGATTGGGGGGGGGGGAGATTGTGGTCAAGGGGACGTGGGGCAGGGTGGGGGAGGTGGAAGTAAGACATGGAAGTTTTGTCTTGCAATTATTCCATAATATATTGAATTCAATTGGAATAAAGTATAAGAATCTGTAAGCCTGTTCGTGGTTGTTAAGTGTGCATGGTCAGTATTGAACAGTTCTGGGGGATGTAGAGATCCCTCATAGCAATATCTTAACAGTTCGTTTTAATTTTATTTATTTTGAGTTTATTTTATAGTGTCACCACTATTCGAAAACACAAGCATGCACCCATGTTTTCGGATGTATTTGTTGATAATTATGGGGGGAATCTGTTGATTTTGTGTAGACGGGATTCATAATTTTTGGCATGGGACTTTTGAGAGACGTTCTCACACTACATCAACGTCACTGCCTTGGTCCCCCTGACCTTGACACAATATCAATTATCATCTCAATAAACTGTAACCCCGAACTGGCTCGTTGCTTTGTAAAGTAGCCTAGTTGGTCTGACTCTGTTATGCATGTCATACATGTTCCTAACACAGAGGCCTGCTGAACGGTCATGAAATTTTAATGGACTCACATTGATACCCTTGACTGTATCTTGCCACAATGATTGACGTACGCTGGCTGTCTGGATTAGTTTCTTTCGTCATTCCGTTTAACATGTGGTCTATACAGGAAGAGGAGCTTGTGTTAACTGGATTGACTGGTTTGAAACTTTGTTGAATCAAACTGAATTGCCCTAATTACTTGATCGATTGTTGACATGATTTGATCTTGATTAGGCAGCATCCTTATCTTGAGAGCAAGAGTTTTTAGGTGTAGCAGGTAACTGCGGTATGCTACAGTGTGTGAGGAGTAGGACTGAGTGACACCATGATTACTATTCCCAATCCCAGGCAATATGACCATGTGAAGTTGTGTATTCATAAAGAATAACTAAGAAGAAACTAACCTCCATTATCACATTTCATTCTTGTATTGCAGCCCAAGTATAAAGATGTCATTGCTGTGGGTACGTTGCTTCCCCCAACCCCTTCATGCCTACATCCTCGGCACTCTTCAACAAGGTTGTGCTGCTGTACACAGTAGTGATGTCGCAGTGATGTCATAAATCTTCGGTAACTTGGTCCCCTAGTTACAAACTTTTCAAGGACGCTCGACTGTGAGTGCATCGATCATACACTGTAACCCATTAGGGGTAATTATATTTCTTGTTGTTTTGCCCTCTCCTGAGAAAGTCACAGGCTATTTACCTAACAGAAACTCAGCAGCAGTTCCCTTCTTGAATTATGTTCAGAGTTCTTTTGCCACTACTTGCCAGTTCAATAAAGTTTTAGCCCCTTTTGAACGGTTCAAAACCTGTTTTTTTTATACCCCATATCGACGAAACTGGTTCCAGACCGTCCCAAACTTGACCTGCTACTGTATACAGCCGTTGATTCTCGGGCCAATAACCCTTTGAACATTGGTTTCAGAAGCTCTTTTACAAAATTTTTAACAATTTTATTCCTTGTCGATCACGTTGTCTCAGCAGCTCCAGCAAGTAATCCTCATATGGCTTTCTATGCGGCGGCCATTGCGAGCAAGATAGCTAGAGAGCTCTTCCCCCCCCGCCCATAATTTCTGCTGAAAATTCCTCAATTTAGCTGGCTTGTTCTCATTGAGCACTGACATTGACAAGTACTGGCAGGGGAATAGCTCAATCGCTACATCATAGTAATAGGGAAGTTGAAGAGAAGCCTTTGCATGGGCGGATGGACACAACCGTCTGTCGTCCACAATCCCGCTCCACAAATGTAGTTGTTTTTTATACTGTGGCAATTGTGTCTTGCTGGCAATCTTTTCAGAACAGACGCTGGGAGGAACGCCTTCCACGTTTCAAGTTGTATTCTCTCGCGGGCCTAACAACAGCTTTTGAACAGAGTGTGGGGTTTGTGTCGGCTATCTATTTGTAGTGTAGTCATGGGCATAGCTGAGTCGTAGTCATCTCTCAAAAATGTTATCAGGCATTTATGGGAAAATGGCCCAGATCTAGAAGGAAATACGGTAAATGTAATGCTTCATGAGTTTCTGTACACTGTGCCTTTATAGTGAACGTAGTAAACGTCATAGTGCTTCCACTATTGGACAAGTAGCGTGGTGAGCAATAGAAAGAACTATAATTCTTTAGAAGGAATACTGTAACTGGACTGCAAGCCTGAGGGTGCCATATTCATAACCTCAATATATAGAATTCTCTATTCTCTGTTTCAGGTTTCGACCAAGGACCGTATGCCCTCTGGGCGCTAGATCACGTTTATGGTGGGCAGTGTTTTACACTTCACCAGTCGCTGCACACACCTGATTGCTGGAAAACACATTGGGGTGAGTAAGCTATACTTTTTCAAGCTATGCCTTTTTCAGTTATTCATGTTCTTTATATATTTGAGAACAATTTCTATTATTAATTCACTCAACTTGCAAACTTTGTTTGGAGGTCAATTCACTCTACTGGCACCATCTTGCTATCTTGCACCTTTTAGGCACCCCTTCTTCCTCAACATCCTCCTCCACCTTACTCCTTCTATGGTCATTTGGTCCATCCATGCTTTCTGGTTCATTATTTCACCAATCTACTGGCCC
Source organism: Sclerodactyla briareus (assembly GCA_026419785.1). Lineage (NCBI taxonomy): Eukaryota > Metazoa > Echinodermata > Holothuroidea > Dendrochirotida > Sclerodactylidae > Sclerodactyla > Sclerodactyla briareus. Next base: position 42,553 of record JAODTK010000916.1, read on the forward strand.
TACAATCTCTGCAAAACACCCGTATTATCCGCAGTCTTAGCACTGACGTTGATTACCTTTTGAAACTACACTTGACGAGATAGCCTGCTGAACCTAGAAATGGGGAACCCCCCCCGTGGCAGGCCCGGACCATGAAATCCGCTGGCACTGGGGATTGGTGGTAGCTAACTCTACTATTTTTTTTTTTATTCCTAGGTTACATGTATCATAAGAAGGGGGTATTCTGGGAATTTCATGTTGTTAATAGGTCCACCATCAGCATGTGACATTCATAGGGTTACTTTCCTCACTGAAATCTTCATCAATTGCACACTGCTTTCAGAGTAGTTGGCAGATATGCACTCTGGCAGGCTTCAGTTACGTGCTCTTTGCATAGAACCTTCAACTAGGGCTAAGTGGGGGCCAGATCCCATTCAGAGTCCCATTTTTGGTAGTCATGTTTTTGAAGAGCATATGCTTACAAAATAATCAGGCACAACGGTACAGTATTTCTCCAAGACAAGTTTTGTGTGGTGGTGGTCTTTTGAGAAATATGTTTAAATTCAAAGAGACCCATGATTAATGAGATGTTTGACCATAATAATATTTTTGCTCACTACATCATTGCAGGCTAAGTACAAATGTGCAGTCCTCTACATGCGGACAAGTGAAGCTTGTGACCCCCGACTGGGTGCGGGCCTGTTGATGAACGCGCTACCACCCTCGCTACGTCCCTGACCGGCGGACTAACAGACGACAAGCGGGAGGCAGAACAGGCAGAGCGAGACATGGCCCGAGAATGGCGGAGGAGACGACAAGGAGAGGTCAGAGGGCAATATCTGTTAACGCCCATCAGCTTTCATATCCAGTTAAAATTTGGATATATAACATTTATATATTCTAAACAAAATTATGACGTATTCATATCTGTAGTAGAACAACTTTGATTTCAATAAATTATGTTTTATTTCCATTACATCTCTATGAAAAAAAAAATTGTTTTCACCATCAAGAGGTTTCTTTCAGCAGGATTCGCAAAAAAGTATATCATATAATATCCAAATTGATCATTTATCTCATAAATACATTACCACAGCTGGGAGTTTCACTGTTTCCCATTAGTCTATGCAAGATGGTAACAACATTTGGCAATTAGAATTATACAAAAGATAGTCGTTCTCCAAAATTTGATGAATAATTTGGCTGTTTCGTTGGGGATCAGTCACTTTTCACTGCTGTAGGTTTCAAGACAGATATTTGTGTTTCATTTAATGACTCAACCCAATGTATACACTGATAGTGATAAGGTTTGAATGAGGAGTGGTATGGGTTGGGTGGTTTTAATGAAATAAGTTTACCATCCTTGCCCATGTGCCAACTTCACTGGGACAAATGCACGAAATTCCCCCCCCCCCTTAATTCCTGAAATACCTTAAACTGAATTTCATTGGAATTTCCTCAAAAATGAATCCTGTACCTTTTGAATCTCATGAAATACATGTGGAATCAGTGATATCCAATCGATTGTCCTCCTTTCCTCTATTCAGCCTGCCCATTCGTGATTTGTTCCTATTTCCAGTATAAGAACAATTATCACCCCACAGTAGAAGGGCCAGCCTACTGAGCCAGTTCCAATTAACCTGATTCAGTGAAAAGTGTTATACATTGATTGTTCTTATGATCAAGGGCATGAACCAGCAGGAATGGGGAGAGGGGGTGGGGACGCTGTTTGAGCAGCCAAAGCGGTTCTCTGAGTCTGAGCAGTTTGAGTCAGATCATGGTAGGTGAGGCAACACAGGTGAACTGCACGAAAGATCCACTTAGCGGCGCCAGATGAAAAATGTGCCTCTCAACCTCCTTGTCGCGGTCTACTTCCGGGTGGCTGCAAAAAAGTTGGGAGAGATACTGAGATAACAATGAAAAACAATGGTTCTCAAAAAGCTCTTGGAGTCCGCCCAAATTTTACATTCCTCATGAAAATTGTGTACATGCCGTCTGTTTCTAATAATTATAATAATATACAGTCTTATATAAGCGCGAAATCCAACCCAGGGTTGCTCAAACGCTTTACGGATGGCAAGAAGAAAAAAAGAAGTATATATACATACAAGAGACAAATGCTTATAGTGATCACTAGCAGGTACTTGATTTACCCTTCTGATGGGAACGAGGAAACAATAGGCATTGTCTCATACTGTAACATGATTAGTGCCAACTACATTCGTTAATGTTAATCCTCCTTACCCTATCACGATGTTCACTACTATATATATCATGCTGTTTTAGTTCGATATGCCTCATGATAACTGTATGGGTTCTTGGATTTAAAGAAACTTTTGTTGTGAACCAGTCCCGGCGGAAAGACACAAAAGCGACTTTATATAATCAAAGACAAAAGAAAGCTTGTTTATTCTTTTGGTAGGTGGAGAAGCGTGCACTCCAAATTCCCCATACACAGTGAAGTTACCCTGGGCTGAAGAGATCACACCAATGCCTGAACTACCCACCCTGAGAGGGTCCTCCCCAACCGGGTCGCCACCCCCCGATCCGATATCTCCCGCCCCCCAAGTCCCAATCACCCTCCCGCTCTGCCACGCCCCGGCGTGAGGGGGCAAGGTCTCGTTCGCCAGAAATAAGACAGAAGCACAAGAAGAAGAGAAAAAAAAGCTAGAAGAACAAAGAGCGAAAGAAGGAGAGAAGGGCAAAGCCTCCTGGCCACCCAACTCCCCTCTCGGATGCCGCTCCTGCGCATGCGAGTGGGGCAAAGAAAGAGTGCGCCACGATCCACTCTCAGAACCTTACAAATGAACGAGCTTGCTCCTGCTCGGCCGTGCATGGGTTCGGCAGGCAAGCGAATCTCCCAGGTACTCAACGCAATCGCTGGTGTCAGGCTCCACATCTCCTAAAGGAAGGACTGGTGCCCACCTTTTGGGGTTATACCTACATCCCGACTGTCCAGTATTATGGTCCACTACCAAGCATTCCAACTGTGAGTACAGTTCTGGTAGAGTGAACAAAAACAGAAATAATGATCCAAATGCAAAGGCCTCCCATTGATATGGTTCATCAATGGAACTGAATTGAACATATTTCTTCCAAAAGGTGCATATCAATCTGTTTGCTGTTAGCTACCATTATTCCTTAATTTGGCAGAACAAGAAGCAAATTGACTTCCTCGAATTTGAATTGATATCTGGAGGATTTCTTAAGCATCCGAGTATGTTACACAAATGAATGTCTATTGTTGAGAGAGTACGTGGGACCTATTTCGATGTGACCCTATGGGGTCTCAGCATGAATAAACAACAATGCTGATCAGTTATAAAGAGGCTAATTTGATAGCTTGTGAGATAAACTATCCTGAATTGATACTTTTTGTTAGCAGCATGAAAAGGCCTTTGGATTTGTGCAATGTGTTTGTGGGCAAATTCGGGAGCATCCCATTAATGCAAAATTGATGGTTGCGAGAATGGAAGATTGATGTTTAGGAAAGTAGTGAAATGAGTGAGAAATAGTTAACTGGAAACTTAGCTCATGGAGTACCACGATAGATGAACCACCATCGGAGCTACCAGAACTGCTTCCCAGGGCCAACAAGAAAGCCTCAAACAATAATTTTCTCATGCTTACATTGTGAATATGCTACATCAACAGTTTCATTAACTTTCAGTGTACTTGAAAATCTGGAGCGCTTTTTCGAGGGCATTAACTCCTCAAGAACAGTTAGAAAAATTTAACAATATTCATAATCCGACCCCCCCCCCCCCCCCCCCCCTTCCTCCTCCCACCCAAGACACACTCAACCCTAACTTGAGTAATGTTGTGGGCTCAATTCCATTGTTTTGAACTTATTTTTC
>JAODTK010000917.1:0-24478 GCA_026419785.1 Sclerodactyla briareus
TTCAATTTTTTTGGTCATTTTTATATTTTTTTTATTTTAACAAATTGTTTTTTGATCATTTTTTTTATCTTTTTTTTTTTTTTATTATTTTTTTTTTTTTTATTTTTTTTTTTTTTTTTTTTATAGTTTTTCACGATTACAGGGTCATTGCATGGATTTTGGTAGCACCTTGGTTTGACCCTAAACCAAAAATGACCTTGAAAAACGAATGTCATTCAGGGAGTCAAAGTACTTAATCACTATGTGATGACCCCCTCCCCGCCCGAAAAAGAAAATTGTGATGATTAGCTTCTTGCGAATTGCGAAATTTCAAGTTTTCTAGTTGTTGAACCCCTAGTTACCTCGATGGACCTCCAAAATACCAACAGAAAATAAGTTCATCTACACCACATCACGATTGCGCAGGCCGATAAACATTTGAGACATGAACGGTTCGTTAGATTGCCTGATTACCAAGGTCATTGCATGGATTTGGGCATCTCCTAGGGTTTGTGAGCCCTAACAACCGCAAAATGACCTTGAAACCGAATGACATTCAGTGGAAGGAGTCAAAGTACTTATTATTACTATGTGATGGACCAAATGAGAAAATTGTGATGATTGGCATTCATGAGAAATTGGACGAATTCACGATTTCTAGTTTGTGACCCCTAGTGACCTCCAGATGACCTCCCCCCAAAAAAAAACACACTACAACAAACACAAAATAGGGTTCATCTATGTTACCACTGCGCACTACACACGACATACCACATCCTGACGTTAACGGTTTCCGAGTTTGCTTGCATTACGAGGCCAAATCTCAAATCTGTCAAAGGCACAGACACAGGACACGCACACACAATTACACACGCACACACGCACACACACGCACCCACACACACACACATACTTTGCATGACTGCCATAGGTTCCTTTTGGCAAGGCATCATTTAATAATAAACAATATGCCTAGGCGCTGATTGCTCTTGCTATTTCTCTCAAAGCAGAACACTCAGCTCTGGCAGGTCTGGCGCGTGGACTGATAGATCAAGTATTGGCGAAGATTGCCACATAAAAAACGTAACGGGGCCTTGAGAAATCCAAGGCGACAAAATGAAATTGCGGAGAAGTATTTATATAAATTCGGAATGGCAAAATAATGGAACCTGTATAACAAGATGAGCCGCATTTGCTCGGCGGTGTGAAATGTGACTCCCCGCCGCTGTTGATACAAAACCGTTAATTAACCGGACTTCCTATCGAAGCTTTGCTGCAAACTGACAACTAAGGAAGGAGATCCTCAAAACCAGGGACAGCGTAATATGGCTTGCCTAATGTGGACTCATATTTCCACAGGCCGCATCATAGGGGAACATTATGAAACAAAAGACGGTTTTTTGTTCAATTAACGAGATATAAAAGTTCCAGGCGGTGTGCGGCTTTCTGGAACTGATAAATGTAGCCATGCTGCAGGCTTGTTGACAGAACGCTGTAGAGGCGGGTACGGTGTGGGGACGTTCACCGCCAATAATTCGGAACAAAAAACGCACCTATCGCGTAGTGATTCTTGCCATATTTTTTGGCTGACAACCTTTCCTCGTAAAAATGAAGACTATCAGGGTACTTCCAAGTCCTAACATTAAATATTATTTATGCAGTCGGTAAGATTAAAAATTGACCAGCAACCAAATGCTTAATTTGTGGTTGTGTTTTGTAAACTGAGGAGTACAAGTAAAAAGTTCTTTTCTGAATCAAAATCTTAGTTGTATCGCCCACAATGGTCTCTTCGCATACGACATCCGCGTCTATCGTTACCCGACCTAAAGGTACGGGTATCAATAGAATTAAAGCTGTTCACACTTGTGCGATACGCTACGATACGTTACGATAAGATACGATAATTTTATCGGACGTCGAGTTTAAAAAGTGTTATTTTCAATAGAGTGTTCCACCCGGTGCGATTACGAATACGTTACGATACGATACGATTACGATTAGATAAATTATCGGACGTCCGAGTTGAAAATATTTTAACTTTTATCGTACGATAAATTGTATCGGATGCGATAAAGTGCGCCCAATGCGTGAAACTGCGCAATTCATGCGAGCGTATGGAAACCGCCAAACGGGCCTATGGGGGCGTTGAAGTTATCGTGAAAAGTGGGTTTTCGTGATAAAATAAGGGGTTTTGATTAATAGTGGGTAGCGGCGTATCCGGGGGAAGACAATGGCCTCGGATGGAGCTTCTCGGCTCTAGTTGCAGCAAGGCTGAGGACCTACGAAACCATTATTTAGTTCGAATCCATGCTGCCTTCCCCATATACAAATAAGGAGCGTGACCAGGGAGTTAATGGGGAGGGTCATGTTACGTCGGCATGTCCAACAAAGTATCATGTGACAGGCCAAAGAGCGGAGATATGCGTTAGTAGTGAGTGGCCGGGGGAGGGGAGGGGTTGTTGTGGGTTTGGAGTGGAGGGTAGGAGGGGTTTCAGAGGGGGGTCGTCCACAGCCTGATGTCTTGACTTACCCTAACCCTCATGTGGAGAAAGAGTCGGGAGAAAAGGAAACGAGGAAGGCTACGGAAATAAGCTATAGGGGGAATATAATGTCGATCTAACGACAAGTTAAAAATGTCATGTAGGTCAGTGAGGAAAGTAGTGGGTGACACTGCCGTAGCATTATTTTCACGTGCTTGTTCTGAGACAGAGCTAACCAAGCGCTCCAATTTTGCGTTAAATTGAATGAATTGACTGCTGAAATGCCTCTGGTACCTCAACTCTTACAGTTATTCTTGGATTATCGAAGCTAATTACGTCTGGGTTGTCTAACGAAAGGGTGGCGGGGATGGCGAGGGCAGCTGCCTGATTCGTGACCGTCAATTGCGCTTCTTTGTGACAATTCCCGTGACGCCACCGTCCACGCGTTCTGTCTCCCCGAGACCCCTGGGTTAGGGCCGTCGCCGGAGCGGCCAAGTAACTCTGGTTGGCGCAAGCTGCGAGGGCTTACTGCTCGGAGAGTTGGGGGTGGGAGGAGGACTCCCAGGCAGGTCGAGACGACTAGAGAAGAGGCTTGTGGAACTGTTGTTGTTCGCTCAAAATGGGTCAAAAACACTATTTCATGCCTACGACAAGTTATGGAAAGACACAAGCTTCGGAATTGCTTTGAAAATTGCAAATTCTTGGTATTCAACAATTTGCCGACGAGGCTATTCACCCGTCTGCTGCAGCGACAAAAGGGGGAGGAGGAAACTTGTGCTTTCTCAACTAAAAGCCACCACTTTTCCGTCATGTTAACGCCGGAGACATCCGATAAAAATTTATCTTACGACATTTTTATCGCACAGTGTGAACACTCCATTCGATAAAGTTATCGTATCGTATCGTATCGTAGAGCACACGTGTGAACAGGCTTTAGCCAGGCTGGATTAGTCTAAAATACCCCTAGACAGAGAAATGGTCATACTAAGATAAGTTTTCAATTTAGTTTCAAAGAGTGGGAAAAAGGTTCGCCACTCTGAACTTGACCGAAGACTAATTTGGTGTCACGTTGGATTAGTTTCAGATATTGCTGCAATATTTGTCGGGGGCATAACACACACCCTCTCATATTTAGAGAATTGTACCCAACACTCAAAGGACCGTTCCTCTTATCAGATTGTCCAAGTGTTGTGCTGGGAGTCAACATTTCCCAAGCAGCGATTGCAAAACTTAAGCAACGCTTTGCCGGGGGGGGCGGAGTATATTGGTACTGTACCCATGCTCACTAACTTTCGAGGGATTATGTTCCCCCCATCCCGGTATTCAGTGCATCTACGTGGGCTGAAGTTCATTCACAGGACGAGTCAAGAAAGACCAATGACCGCAATGAACCGAGATTCGGAAAAAATCGCCGCTCTTACTAGGAATACCTCCTCGATTTTTATGGATACTATTACTGCAGAGCACAGAGGATCGAGCTCATTCCCCTGTTACGGCAATCTCCAAACAAAAGTTCAAAAGTATTTGGGTTGAACCGAACCGAGATTCGTAACCTTTATTATAATTTCGTACGGAAATTCTAAGGAAAATAACGCACAACTTACTATGATGAAGTCACAAGTAACTGCGAAACATCCGTTTATAACACATGGTACAGATGGGCTTATTTTGCCCATTCGGTGGGGGGTTTGCTTTCAGGAGAATTGGTTTGCCTTTGTGGAACCAATATACATCTTAACAAACTGAACAGGATATGTTCAGACACTGGCCCCATCGTAGTAACGTGAACGCATACGCAAAATGGACTCCAATAGCCTAAAAATACAATGTTAAAATTTCCAATGTGTTGTTTCTCTAGTAAAATGGCGCTTTATTTTATAGATTCAATATAGACCCTAGAAATATACGTTACCTGTCGACTGATGGCCATGTGAAACCTCATCTGTGCTCCGATGGTTTTCGACAAACTGGTAAAATTATGCACATTCATTTTATGCCTAACGTTAATGATCCACGTGGTATAAAGGATTACGCCTGAGTGTATATTAGGCGGGCAAGTTCATGTTAGTATAGGGGAGAGTTTCGCATGGATGAGTCACGCATAAGCGTACATTGCCCACACTGTGGTAGGCCTATATATATACAAAATAAACAGGGGAAAATAGAAGGACAGAGTCACCAGTTTACCAGAGTACCCGTTTATGAGAGAGCTGAATAACTTACGGCAAAATGAAACAGACGACTCGAATGCCATCAGTTCACACTCCTCGATCACTGCAGGAAATTAGAAAAATTGTGAAGGCACGCTGCCGCCCTGCGGGATCTCCAATTATTATTTCTTTTAACGAAATCATGTGAGCAGGTACTGGAAGATTAATCGTGTTAATGCATGAATAATCTGCATGAGGAAGAGAGCGGTGATATGAACCCTCGGAAAATCAGAAGGAGGGGGTTTCAATCCAGTGGGTGTGATACACACTTCTGAATCTCAGTGGCATGCAAGCGTGGATTCCAGGCATCCCGCACTCACCCACTCCGTAGAGTCCCTATATACAACCTTCTATAGAACATTATATCTTAGTAGGAATTTATAGGAATTGTTACAAAATGCTTCCGTATTTGTCAGAGGTTGTTTAATCTAGATTCGAGGAAGTCAATCTACATTTTAAAAAGGTGTTTAGTCCTTCGACATCAGTTGTAAATCGAACAAACAAAAACTTTCAAATGCTGAACTGGAGTCAAAAGCCTGACGTGTTAATAATTGTCAAAATATATAGTGTTCAATGGTTATTTTGCCTTACGGCGTTCAACGTAGTGTAGGCCGCCTATAGATTGCGGTCTACGAGAATGGCAAAATAGTGTTAGAACTTGTAGATTTATGTTCAATTCCAATACATGTCTGGTGACAGAAAATAATCGGTAGTGCAGGAAGTTAATATGAACCGTAAAAACGGAAATTGATGCATGCATATCAGACGGAAGCATTGATATAGGTATTTACCTTTTTTTATATATAGAAAGTTAACTGTGAATTATGGCTTTAAACCTCAGTGTGTTAACATGGATGACATGTGGGGGAATTCGCAGGCCGTGTCTTGCTGGCCACAAAGTATTACAGAAAAAAGTGGTTGGGAAATATAGATCGAAAACATTTCAACTAAAAAAAATAATACAGGGTATGACCAAGAATGCGGATTTGTTGACGGAGAAAAAAAACGAAAAATTTCACCGTCTATTAATTTAACTTGAATTCTAAATTATAATTCTTTATTCATTAATTCTACAGCGGCTAAAAGATTAGCCATCTTTTACAGCCGCTGTAGATTAGATAGCTATTAGCACCAGACTGCAACCCCTCCCTGGAATTATATACCAGGCTATCATTCCAATTTACCGAATGGTTATTTTCACTCCGACAATTAGCGCGTTCCCAACTTCCTTAAAAACGTCGACGAGACAAGTGGTTTATACATTATAGCAAATCCTATATTGATTTGATGGCGACCAGGGACAAGGGCACCACATACGCTCTCTCTCAAAAAAAAAATTCGAAATTAGCTGATTAATGTGCCCGAGGGCGCGTCAAATCAAGTGACGCACCGCCTAACTGGGACATCTCTCCTAGACCGTCGAAAAAATATTCCACCTCAGGCCGGCACTTCTGAGATATTTAGGGGACAGCATACTTTCGGTTCTGTCGGATCATTTGATGAACACCCTCATGAGACTATATCCGGGAGCTAGGGTACGATGAGAAAGACTCCCAAATTAGGAAATTAGCTTGATTATTAAAAAGATAACGGAGCAGCCTGTGCCAACATGGATTTTTATTTTTGGGAGTACAGGGAGAGTTGAGTTACACCGATGGCTCACATTTAATACGACATCCAGATCACTGCATCATTATGTAAATAAGCCAGTACGCAGTTACGGTTTAATGAGATTGATATGATATTGGCAAAGGTCATAAGGGAACTATGGCAGTTCGACCCGCTGAACGCACAGTGTGCAGAACTGTCTTTCGAAACTCCCTCTGACAAAAAAAATACTGATCATGCCAAAACCAAACTTTAATGATTTCCCTCCATACATCAAACAATAACATCGGAAGGGAAAAACAGCGGATATTGAATGGTTGTTGGGTGTTGCGTGTTTAAAAGAGGGGTTGACAGTTATAATAAGCCGGTACCGCGTTGGAACGATATCGCTATGGGGGGATCTCGTCTATTCCCTAGCTGAAGTTGTTCCATGGGTGAGCATGCGCACTTACAACCACGAAGGCTTATTATTCATGCCGAGGGTACCAGCCACCTTTCAAGACGGACGAATAGCTCTATCCTAGTCGAAGTATTTGTTTTTTTTCATTCTAAACCGCCTCATATTCCGCGTATTCCGTGTGAGGTCTTTATTTCGCCTTTTTTTTTTTCCTGAGGCAAGTCTATCCACCCAAGCCAAGAAAGAAGGGGTTTATTCCAGCGCCCCGGATTATCTGAACTGTATACAGAGGGCTGAAATTTGGACTTCCAGCTTTCACCTGAGTTATGACGCCGTAAAAAATAAGTAAAAATGACATAAAAATTGTGTGACTACATTTGTTTGTGTAGAGATTTCACTAAAACGGCATGTATGGTTAGCTCTAGTATACATACAGGTAGTTTTTTTTCTCTTCAGATTACCCAGATGGCTTAACAATCCTACAATGGAACGAACACACCCTTTCAATATATACTCAGTATGTCTTGCTAACTCGAATGTAGTTTTTGCTTTACTTTAGGCGCCGAATATTACCGTATTCCGCGAGGGTTACTATTTTGAAGTTGTGACAGAGGGTAGCAAAATTATGTTTCCACGCTATTCCCAGATCCTGCGCTCTAGCGCCCAGGAGTATTTTACTCTCGATGATAACACGTTTCCATGAATGTGCATCGAAACAGGTCATGATATAGTATTTAAATATATTAGTGGGCGTCCAATGCAGACTTGAAATGGCATATAGGCTTCCAACGCGCTATTAATTTCTCCCGATCTCGGGAAAATCGAACTGGGCTGATAATGTGCCGAGGCTGGACGGTTCAAATCGGGACGTACGGTGTCAACATGCATTCCCCGAGACTCTTAAAAAATGATCACACAACTCACATTAATTTCATTTAGGGCAGTCGAAGTGATGGGCGAAAGCTAGTTTCGAGGATAGTGGTTCAAGTGAACGTCCCGCCCAGTTTTAGACCAGTTGCGACCAGACGATTAATGTATCTTTAATATTCTGAGATGTAGCCATATTATACCATGATATAGACCCGAGATCGGATAGAAAATATTAGGAATAATGAGGGGTCGCTTCTACGACAAGCGCACCTAATCAGATTGATCTGATAATAATGGCACTCATTAAAGGCATCGAGAACAGAAAAACGCGGGTGAAATAAGTGGCGCCAATCATAGTCGGTCGGGATCGCTGGGCGTACCACACGGGCATCGTCAGATATCGCAGTGTGAGAGTTACTTGTATCGCTAGTGTAGAGAATAAAAATGATAACACATAGTACCTTGCATGAATGGGTAGTTATGTGCACTGAGGGCATGCGGGGGGGCGTCAAAAGAAGAAGTGGTCCGACGACTATAAGGTAAGTACACTGAGGGAGACGAGACCAGACACACACGAGACAGCGATAACATGAAAAATTTTATATTTTACCAAAATATAGTCGGGCTTATATGAAAACATTGCGGCATCGTTGAAATCAAAACTTTTGCTATGGAAAAACATGCAAGGTTTAATGTTACCGAGACACACGGTATCATACAGGGTTCAAATTAGATTATTCAGAAAATTTGTTAATGTTGACCAACTGCCAATATATGTGCGATATTATCCATATCTGTGAGGGTCTTTTCTTTTCAAATTACCATCAAATAACCTTTTTAGATAAGCAGGTGATTGAAAACGTCCACCGGAGGGCCACTAGATTATTCACTGTCTCTTAGAGATTTAACTACGAGGAAAGATTAGGGCGTCCGGTCTAATTCGATGGAGAGTTGGGACAAATCAAAGTGATTTTATCAGGGTTTTCAAAATTGAATGGATTTGGGGGCCTGTCCTTTCATTTTCCTTGACGTTTTCCAAAGTTCACCAATTAAGTTGCATTGCTCAAGTTCGTGGCAAACGCCTTGTTGAAGAGATTGGACATTCGTAATATTCTTTCGCACGAGAAATAATAAGTGAATAGCCTCTCCTGAGGGTTTCTGTTGAGAGTGTGTAATCGTTCAAGACACAGTCTGATTTATTTTTCAAGAACTTGGGCGCATTTTAGGGCATCTGGGTTAGTTTCTCTCCCTTGACAGGCGCACACAGGGAGTGAAGCTGCGGACGATCCACTTTCCTTCACTGAGGAACCCCTCATTCACGGACAAAACTAAGCTAAACTAAAACTCAACTTCACCTAAACGGTTTGTGCCTTCAATGTCTTTTTACAGAGGACTGTGCCGAAGAGAGAGGGTCTCTAATAAAATTCAAGCCAGTTTGTGGGTAGCTAAGCTAAGAACGCGTCGGTGTTTTTGATGTTTGTCGTATTTTTCAATTCTGACTTCCACATGATTATTACACTGCATTGAAATCTGCATATTATCTAGTGTTGTCACACGTGACTTCTGGCAAAAATAATATAACTTTGCCACTGGATTTCTACCTATATCTTGCTTAGTTAGAGTGTGTTATGTATGTTCTTACCGTTCTTCGAAAGCCAATTCGCATTTGCAGTTATTGGCGAAAACAAAATAAGGAATGATGGTATAACAAGCGTGGGAGGAATGTTGTGTCAAGAGAAGGGAGCAGAGAGTGACACTAATTACTTCATAAAGTGACTGACCCAACAAGATTACCGACGGAGACATATCTTACTACGCGGTTGTGTGGACATGGTAACCCTTCGTCGTCCAAGGTTTGCTCTTTGTGGATACAACAGCTGCAGGATGCGGTCTGTCAAGACTTTTCACGTTTGGTGTAAAACGGAAGGTAGAGGGGCGAGGGGGGTGGTTTACTTCCCTCTGCTGTCTTTATCGAAAATTTTGACTTAATAGCCGGGTCCACAACATAATACCATTTCGGTGACTACTTTGGCTTAATGCACTATTGCAGTGAGACCAGTGTTGGAGGATAAACCGCTTCCGAAAACATAGATATATTCGCACTTACGCGGTCGAAAACTTCAACATATCATGGCCGGACCGCCCACACTGGAACACTAGGACAATGTTAGAGCCGCCATTACTACATCTTATTCTCAGGAATTCCAAATTTTGGGAATCAAAACAGCCATAGTTTTCACGTTGAGTTTTGCATTTCGTAGTGACATAAAATCGCTATAGACTGCGCTTACAGTAAACTATCCATACATACACCTCGTTAATCTGGGTCTAACTTAGGGCGATGTACTAACCTCATGCTCCATCTGAGGGGACTTTGCTCCCGTATAATGTTTTCACCGAGCGATAGTTTGACAATGTCACTCTATTTCTGTATCCAGTTGTTTTGCAGTCAGCTTGGGTAGAGGTGGGTCATTGACATTCGTATACGATTATGATTATGGAATAATTCGTTATGTATATTACCCTGACCGAGCAAGTGTTAGAACTAAATGAATGCGTTCTTATGATAAGCGAAACTTTGTACCCGACAGGTCATGTGCACACGCACCTAGCCAGCTTTTGATGTAAGTGACGTGAGCAGAAAATCAGGATCCTGCAGTGCGGTGCTAATGCTTAGCATATTCCATTTTGCCATGGCGATAAATTTAATTCATATTTTTATTTTTCGTTAGTCAATCATTCACAAGCAAACAAAAGCCCGCAAAAAACGCATGAGACTTTCATCCAGGAATAAATCCGAAAAATCCGGGAAAATTCCCGACCGATTGTAATTGTAAGTTGACGTAGCGATGATATCACATGTTATATTAGGTAGCTTGCATTGGGTGCGTGTGCATTTTATTATCTATGTTTTCAGTTTTCGTTTTTGTTTATCCGTTGGTTTTTTTTTTTGGTTTTTTGTTGGTTTTTTTTGGGGGGGGGGGGGTATCTTCGAAAACAAGACAGATTTGTGTATTGCACAATAAAGAAAGCAAGGTTGTTCCAGTGTTCCCTCCCGTTTTTCGAAATTTTGAAATACTTTCACTTGCATAGTCACACTGCGTCAACAATTTCTCCCAAATCCATCTTCCCACTTAGTTTTTGTCTACATTCTGTGGAGTTCCAGGCATAAGTAGGCGAGCCTTCGGCGCAAAATCTATAGTCGATTCCCCCGTCATGGTATATGATATTATTTCCCGAATGTGCGTTAATTCAACATTTCAACTTTCACCACATAAGGAATTTATGGCAACACGGGTAGAGTATTTCTGATGTAGGCCCACCGCCTAAAGAATGCATGTGAGAGTTGTGCAAATACAAACAGCGTGTTGTTGGGATTGATTTTCTACGGGGTTCCCGAAAAGACATGTAAGGTATAAAGGAACCGTATTGATCGTTGGATGAGCACCGGCGATGAACTCGCCTATTCCCTTCTCGATTATGCTCAGATGTTATCAAGGCAGGAAGGCAGAGATTTGTAACCAACCCGTTACCCGGGACCGCCATTTTACGGCCCGCCTCCTCCCGCCTGACAGGAACATCAGTTAACGTCCAGGATACGACCACATTCTCGGAACGTGGACTGTTGTTTAGCGTGCTGAGCGTTTCATGTCGAACGAGGACTCTCACAGCCGACCGACGAGTTCCTTGCAGATTCTGGAAACAGACCCCATGAACCCATGCAAAATTCCACGACATCACAGCTCAACAATGGAAGTAAAGATCCAAGGCCCTGCCCTCGTAACTGCAAGTGTATAGCAACCTAGGAAGGAAAAAGAAACGTCAGGTGACTGCTTGGAATTCGAACCCGGAATTGCTGCTTACAAGGCGTCACTGCTTACACTTTTGCCAATTCTTCCGCCCAAAGACAGCTATTCCAAGTGATTCCATGTGGTAAGTAGTTCTCCGATGTAGCCTATTAGCTGTAATCCTACGGACGGGCAGGCTGCAGCAGAAAACTAGTTTATACCGACGGTGAGCCGAGAGATAGCTCATTAACTAATTATGAGTATCTGCGATCAAACGTTAATTGAAATATACCAATAGGACATAGTGAGTTTCGGTGTGTCATAATTATTGGTGTATACGTTGTCTTGCGGCATACGAACGCACGATCACTGGGGATCGAATTACGTTTGTCGCGAATCTGTCATGTATTCACCTATTCCTCTTTCTTGGGGGTTTCATATTTTCGATTGATTATTTCATTAGGATTCTAGGGCAGTTTGGCTCGTGATCTAGATTTTCATGAGAGTTTAGGCCAAACGTGCAGCCTAAGATGTAAATTTGGTGCGAGTGGTCGTCATGGGATCCCTTTGATACATTATAGTTGCCATACGTTACGGTGCACTAGGCTATTGTAGCACACCTATAACATTCATTCGTTATTCTGAAAAAGATGAATATTGTAGGTGATTGGGAAGAAAGCGGGTCTCTCCCTACTCAAAGATCAGGGCCAAACGATTTCCTACACTCTTGTGCCACTATTCCAAATTAAAGTGACTCTAAAAGTCCGAAGTGGGAAAATGCACATTGCAACCCTTCAGGCTGGGATCCATAGATGCGTATATGCGTATGTGAAAAAATCGCAATTTTACGAGAATGAGCGGGGGCATATTTTGAATATATTATATTTAGTTGCCCAAAGAGGATATTGGTTGCAAGGGAAACAAAAATGCTCATAAATTAAGGCAAACAAACGCTGATTAGGCGAAATAAGCAAGTTTCAATGCGTATATGCGGATGCGTATCACCGCGAAGAATTCTATGGAAATCTTCCTTACAAAGCCAGCACGGACAGTATGCATGGGATGCTGCATTTTTATTATCTTTCGGATACATTATAGTGTTTTCTCTTCTGAAAAAACGTTCGTTTTCGTAAATATGATTTTCACATCCAGCCCGTATACGCGCATACGCATCTATGGAATCCCCAGCCTTATAATCCCTGTTTAATTGCGGAGGATGATGAATTGAAAACATAGGAACCTGGCCCTGTTTGGTCCTCTAAATTGACCGACACGCAATAGTCACATGACAGAGCGCCGGGTCCCATAGACTAGCTGTCGATCACTCCAGATGTTCAATTCTCTCGAAACGTACTGGGTTGTCAATATTTTCGTCACTATACCGGTCCTATCCACTCGTTCCTTTTGTGAAATCGTGATGTGAAAACTTATGTAAGATATACTGACTCATCATGCCACCCACAATGGCTCGCCCGTTTTACCCCCTTTTTTTAACTGCAGTCATTGTTGAAGACTAACGTTCATGGTGGGGAATCTCTTACAAAGCAGTTGAATTTCAGTTATTAATGTCAAATGAATCAACTTCGGGTGCGGGAATTGGAGAGGCTGCGTATCACTCGCAATCCATCATGCTTGTGTGCCCGCTATTTGGGTTTGTGTTTTCGACTCTTTTCTCCTGACTTCTCCTTGGCTGTTCGCTACAGTGTTTCCATAGGAGTCGATCATGAAAGGACACAGATTGCAGATCGGCCGGTGGAACATCGAGGACGAATGAACAGAATCCCATCTGTAGGGCCGTGCTTACAGACCATTCCAGCCCAAAATATTCAAATGTCATATATTGTCATTGATCATGCAATCCAACTTTGTTTCATGTTCATTGCGTTTCGGTTAATAAGGTACCACGATTTCTAAAGATTACAAACAAAATCAGCTTCTACGTTGGCAACTTTTCAAATTGGCAAATGATGACGGCATCTACGCAATGCAGAGAAATTGGGTTTTTAAGAAATTGTCTTCCCGTAGAAATTTGGTAATATACAGCACAAAAAGGTTGCAGTTTGGCCGAAATCAGCAATTTTAGAAAATTTGAGGAAGCCATGTCTTCCCAACAAACATAACATGCTATGAACCTGGAACAACGTGTTATATTGAATGATTGTTTTATTCTCTTTAACATTATAACACCAAAAAGTAATAATTCGGCTGGAAATTCCCTTTAAGAAGTAAAGAGAGAATAATATTCCAAATGTTAGCCTGTAAAACTCCTGCAATAATGTGGCATTCTATGATGTAGGTATTAATTATGAGCGTTTGCATCTAGGCTCCCGCTCGGGAATTGTATACTTCACCGCTTTACCAGTGTGCTTCACCAGCGTGAAGGCACTGCGGGCTTGGTGCGAATACAGGACAGAAGTTAAATCGTGGAGAATGGAAAACCTGTATCTATAGGCCAAACCCCACTTCAAACGATGTCCCTATGTGTAGTTATTGGCCTTCAAATTGTAGCTTCCCATTATTCAAGTAATTGGGGAGCAATCCCCCCCCCCCCCCCCCCCCCCCCCCCCACTTTTCGAAGTGGGGATATCATATCAATTCCCCCGCCTCCTCCACTTTTTGATCCTCGATGAAGACGAAAGTACAGGTCCGTTACACGCGGTATTATCCTTTAAGTGGCTGTGTGGGCTGAAAAATATTGGAATGCAGCCTCACAAAGACCACAGAGCGGCGTTCAATTCCCGCGCGCTGCCGCGCAGGAACACCTGTGACTTTGCTTCTATAGTGGCCGTGATCGATGCATTGTGCAGGCATAGGTCTGGCTATATGGAGCTTTTATGCAGTTTTTCTCAATCAAGAACATAAGTGAGCCATTCTGTGAATTAGAACCTTTCGACTTTTGTGTGCCATTCTACCTTCATGAATTCCAACAAAAATTCGAAAAACTTCAACTTACCTGCGGCTTGGCTCAGAAATTTATTGTGCAAATGGAAACGTATTATAGGTCCAAATACCCCATTCATACGTGTTTCTATGTGGGGTTATTTGCCTTCAAAGTTCGGTCCTTTATGCACAGAAATTGGGGGAGAATCCCAATTGCACAATGACGCATGACTTCCACTTAGACAACCCGGGAATTATTAATGTATTGTTTGCGTCATTTTGCGAATAGGTCAACATTTAGCAGAAGATCTGTTGTTTTTCTCCTCACCAAAGATAACTACAACATCTACCACCCACTGCAAGCACTCCCTTCCCATAGACGGAAATGATTGGTGAAGGTGGAAACAATGGGGAATTTCGATAGAAACCAAATAGATTGTTCCAAGGTTTGCAAGTATGACATCATTTATTTGCATGATGGGATACTTATCGATCTTGCGCAATACACATGAACAAACTTCAAAAGACTGTTACTCCGTAACTTCGGGTTTGGCTGAACGCATTCAGTTTTTTCTCCCCTAAAATATAGCCCCTATAAACTCAGCCTGCCAGGTGTCCTTCCATGCACCGTAGGCTGGAATCACTAATCGGATGTTTTTTTAACCGAAATACCTGCCTGCGGTATTACGTCATTGGTCCATATGGGTATTCGCCAGCGCAATGCTCGTCCCATCTACTTGGCATAAATTCTGCTCCCGTTGAGCCTCCTTTTCATTTCATCTCTGTAAATCGAAGGCGCAAACAGGAACACGTTCCATCGGTTTTATCCGTGTATGATTCTGGCGCACTCCGCGCAACCACACTCATGCAATCTAAAGTTACTCTCACGCAGTCCAGATAGTCCCGTATCAATCTCGTCATATGGTACATACGGGCCAGTGTTTGGACTATTCGGGACAGTTCTGGATGATTCGGGACCGTTCGGGGGTATTCCGTTTCGCAAGCACAGTGAAATTCGGAAGGCGGCCTTTTTAACATGTCCCAACATAAACCGTCCCGTATTTAGAACTCTCCCGGGACAAAAATTAGGGACTGTTCGGGGACTATTCGAGTACTGATCAGGAATATCGGGACAAAGCTGGCATTCGGAAACTAGGTATTATTTCCGAATACCCGAAACGTCCAAAATTGTCCAGTATAATCCCGAATCGCCCGTACTTATAGAGTCCCAATCATTTCCCTAATGGCCCGTGGGTATACTCCCCGACTGCCCTTACAACTGACAAATCTTGGGAATCCGGGACCACACGGAACCAGATGCTATCCGCGACCAGGTACGGTACCATCGGTACTATACGGGTCGATACGGGCAGATTTTGGTACCACTCCAGAATCTCCGGAAAGTACCCGATATTAACTACAGGACGAATACGGGTCTATATTCTTGACTGTGTTGCCAAGCTAACATTCATGCTATTTCAAATTAAACCAACCTTTCCTCTCGGGCTCGTTTCCTCTCAGCATACCGCACTCTCATGCAGCAAAGGCGGCGTTAAAAGAATTCCTTATCCTCTTGCTTCCGGCTGACTGTTCGTGTGTTTTCATACTGTATTTTTATTTCCTATTTTTAGGGTTATACAGGCCTTCAGCCATAGGAAATTCCAGTTTTCCTTTTTGTTCATTTGTGATTCTTTACATGCCGAGTTTTCTCGTAAATCATTACCCTCGATCCAAAAATATGAATGTTCTAGATATTTTTTTGTATTTTGGATCAAGTAAACCAAATGAACGATGAATGCTGGATGAATGACAACCTGCCAAGTTCCCCCCGCGGATTACGATTAATAGTTTTTTATAAAGGGGGATCATAATAGCCGCCACACGTTAACATGTCTGCAACTCCCTGTATCTTATATCTCCGCACATCGATATTTTAGGTCATCGCACTTTAGCATAATTTTCAAGGTTTCATCAGCCGTGTTCGGGTGCCCTGTAAACTTTGCGTTTTTTCAGCCCTGCCAAAAAAAATACAATAATCGGGCGCCCGGCCCCTCTCGAAGTCGTCCCCGTCACTCTCGTGCAATCTTTTTTTTTCCAGAATCTGTCGATTTGTTTAACCGTATAACAACCCCATTTTTAAGTCGACATAATGGCGGGGTGGGGGTATATAAATCTAGTGTTTTATCGCTGGTAATACTCTGTGGTGAGCACTTATAGGCACCAGGAGACCAAGAATACCGTCACTAACACGCCGCTGACTCTTAACTGTCCAATCCCAGGAATCGCAAACACCACGGCGCTTGTGATCTAGTTCAGCATGGCGAAACACAATAACGCGAGTCAAGAAAAGGCAATATGTTGGCCAAAGCAAAGAATGTACATAGTTGCTCAATGCTCTGTCAATGCTCTGCATGCTCTGCACGGTGTGCTTTTCCATTTTCCACAATGGCAGAAAAAAGAGGCCTCAATATATTTTTTTGCGCGCAGTAGTGCTCCAATGTTCCGTCGGTTCAGTGATTTCTTTCTCTCTCCATCCTTCCCGAGTCATTTAGGTTTCCCATCCGAAAAAAATGAGCGTTCACATTATATAGTGAAATAAGCACACAATATTTCAGCTTCTGGAGGACCTGCGACGTCAATCCAAACCCTCCTGACTGGTCGACAACATCGTCGGAAAGAAATATCGCTCCCGGATCGATCCGCATTTGATCGTTATTGTTTCACAGTGTGACCCCGGCGCTATTAGTGTTGTCGTTATACGCAACTAATTTTTAGTGGCGCCCTTATCCGTGTTTTGGTCTTTCGTCAGTTTGTGTGGATTGGAATGCCCGTAAAAAATTGAGGGCGCGTTGTTAGATATTTGACGGTCAGATAGCGGCATACGCAATCTAACTATCCTCCTACACTGGCTTTCAGCTTTCTCTGCTGGGTCATAAAGTCCCTACCACTATTTTCCAGTGAGAGGCAGGGATATGTTATGAACTTTTTTTTGGTATTTAACGCATTTTACTCTATTAGTCCGCGAAAAAATCCACGATATACCACGAAGAGAAGAGTTTCCTTGCATTAATCACCGTTCTTTGAAGAAGCATTCTCCTCCACGCAACCATGAAACTCACACTCCGGATGCAGCAGGCAGGGGTCTATGGATTTTTTTTCCTCTTCGAAATACAAAGCCGGTTTTTAATGTAATCATCCAATTTTCATTCCCCCCCCCCCCCACAGGGCGGGAAATAGACCAAGTTGGATTTTCAGGGTGGTTTGCAATAGGAAAACCACGGCAATGATTCCCGGTCCCCATTCTAATGTAGGCCATACTAATTGAGCACAGAGAACTAAATGTTGCCAAACTGTAAAGAATTGTTTCTCAATTTGCAGTAAAAGTGCCGCAGTCGGGAAAGCCTTACCCTTATCATGGAATCACCCCAAATCTCGAATGTAAGGTGTTTTTTTTTTTTTCCCTTCTTTTTTCGCTCATCTCGTTTTTTTGTTATCACCTAAACAGACAATATCGTGTTGCCACACCGGCGAATAGTGGACGAACGGAATACCGCCCACGGTATATCGGGACTTTTGCATTGACATAAGATAGTTGACGGGATTGAAATTGAGTCGGTCTTCCTTCCGCCGCGACGTATGTATTGACGGCACCGGTCGCTTGTTCGCTATAGCTGCTGCTAAACGACGATGCCTGTGGTTATACAATATCAGGTAGTTTGACTCAATACTGCAACATAGTACCTATCGCTTGCCCCGAGTTCAGTCGCCCTTCACTTACTCTCAACAACCGACGAAACCTCTCAATGCATTTCCCATAGCGCCAAAGTTTTTGGTCGTACTACCTCCGCGAATTTGACGCCCCTAAGTACAATAACTTCTAGAATTTGGTATGGGGTTTTGTCGGCCGCCCAACAGAGGTTAGGTATTGTTTCGGGAATATGCTTTAATCTCCATTTTCTGCAATTATACCTTTTCAAGTTAAATTTCATTCCTCCAAGGGCCTATGTACCCCCTTTTAGTTCAATGGTGAATCAGGGACATTGAAAATCGTCACCCTGACATATAACCCCCCCGTCAGGGCTTCTTCTGAGACTTTGTTGAGTGGGGGAATGGTCCCTTGTTTAGCTTGAGCTAGAATAAAAATCCTCTGGTACCAGACCTCTGAGTAAAACGAGCGTTGCGAATGTGACGTGACATTACGGACATGAAAAGATGATGAGTCGCAGGTCCATTTTTACTTTACCTGTGGGGGCGCTCGCTTGGCGCTTGGAGGCAAGTTAACACACATTTGTCCGAACTATTTCCCTGGGGATATATGTACACGACCGAAATAATTCAACAATAATTGATAATGCAACCTTTCCAAGACCACGTGTTGGTGCCCAGTTTAAGCTTTAGGTTGTTTTGCCGTATAATTGAAATCGGTTATTTGGGAAATTTGTACATTGGCAAATTGGCATGGATTTTTCACGTACAATAGGGGATTCACGGTATATCAAAGGTCTGACCATCTGCCTCTTAATTGACCCTTCGATCGTGAACTACAGTTGTGGCAGTTTAGAGAGTTCGAACATACTTCCCAAGAATGAAGTGTTTGTCCGAATGTCCCCTGCCCTCGTCCCTTCATTCGTTGTTTTCTGCACGAGACCATGCAAACTAGAGGTGATGTCCATGAATTTGTGATCCCCAATCCTTTTGCTGGGTATCGAAAACGAGAATCGATATCCATTATACGACTGACAACCAGCGCAACAAACTAGAAATATACGGTAGTAGAACAAGATCAGTCAGAAAGTATACCCTATAACCAGATGGACAACTGTCTTCATAGTTTGACTGTCCTGGTATGGGCATAGGCTATGCTGAGCCCTGACGTAGTGGCAATTCTACGACATGGCTTCCAAACCAGGACATAATGGTGATTTGATTCAGGTTTTCAGTGATTTGATTCCGGTTTTTGAAAGTGTCCACTGGATAGAGGGCCTTTCTTGCAACTTTTCCTTGATAGACATCACACGAATTGTCCACTTTCTGTCACCGTCCGCGTGACCCCTCTTTAAAGCCCTATAGTCACTGTCGGTACATTTCTTCATTTTCCTTGTACCCCACCGGTACAGGAGCTTCTGAATTTTTCTTTCTCTTCAAAATGAAACTTCAACAATCAACCTGTTATCTGATAGAGTTCGTGTTAATAATTGACACTTAGGTGCTACTCCCTAAGTGAAGTAAAAAACAGGAGATGTCCATGCATAATTTAGAGGCCTTCCCTCACGGCGTATAGTGGTCACTTGGCGCTCGAACTCGGCGGAGGCTGACTACCGAGGGAGCTGACTTACGTCCTACAGACGTGTCTACGTGTCGCGGCACCCTCATCCAGATTCGAGACCCTCTGCTTGACTGCATCTCAGATAACAACGTTTTCCGCTCTTCCACCGTGGCCACCTGCTCCGTAACCAGCTGTGTTATAAATGTTCAATCAGGCCCCGCTAATCCCCAACCGTAGAACTGTATAGCCTATAGCTATAGGCCTACTACGCAGGCCTGTGTCTGTGTCGTTACGCGATTCAATTATGATTTAAGAGCATACGTCGGTTAATAGTGAAAAAAAAGCGACTGCGTCGTCACTACAATGAAGGTCAGGACGAAACCAGGAAACCTTGCGACGGTTATTTTTGGTCGTCACGGGTCCACTGAACAACATTCTCCACAACTCAGGCGCGTACCGAGAGATTTGTATTGGGGGGGGGGGGATTGGAGGTCGGTACTTATTTGCCAATAGAGGGTTGAGCCCATTCATGAGGCGCACTTCTCTGGGGTTCCGACCTCAACGCTCCACCCCCCCCGACAAATCTCTTCGGTACGCGCACCGACCATGCACCACCTGTCCCTAAATCCTGCCCTACAAAACCTTTGATGCAACAGTTGGCCGAGAGGCCCTTCATTTGTCAGTCATTCGTGGTGCATTCGTTCAATCATAAGAATCTGATTTCTTAGAGTCGAAATTCCGATTGTAGAATCTACTTTCCAAAAAAGGTACCGGTATGGCATTTTCTTCATTATCCGACCGTTCTTCTTCTTCTGGTTTCCCTTGGGGGCCGGGCCGGGAATGCCGTAAAAAAAAACAAAAAGGTTCAGTTCATTCAGTTTTATTTGGTTTTTCACCTCGCCCAACTCAGTGAACTATCATAATAATCAAAGCATAGAAGTGGACCAGAAACCCTTGTGGGCTTACCATGGGAGGGGACGCCCCCCCCCCCTTAATCACCCTCCATATCAGTCACCATTGCACAGATCTGTCGCAATCTAACTCCAACCTCCCCAACTCTCCCCAACCAAAACGGGCCTCCTCCCAACCCCCTGCGTGGCAGCGTCAGTAGAATCCCGCGACCAACAAACTGCGCAGGGGCGTAGATTTTTTGTTTTGAAGTGGGGGGGGGATGAATTTGCTAGATGAATATCTAAGTCGTAGCGCTACCATGTTGGCGCTAAGCGTCAACGAAATTTTTACTTTTCACACCCTCCCAGCCGCCCGGAACCGGCACTTGAGGGGTTTTTTTCAGCTGTTGTACTCAGCCTTCAATAATGAATAGATATCTACGATTTGTGGATTTAAAGGAATTGTTGCCACTCTATTTAAAGCTATAAGAACATTTGATCATAAAATGTTCGCAATAACTCAATATGTTGAACACTAACCTGTTATTTTCCAGTGGGGGCGCCAGGAGTTCCCGACGGGGGGGGGCTAATCCCCGACGAGCTCACCCTACCCCCTAAGGTCAAAACCTGCATTTTTGATGTTTCACTTTTTTGAACAATTTTTTCTTGAAGAAAAAAAAACGAAAAATGAAATACACATTGTGGAGAGCAATGTTTACTTTCAATCGCTGCCCACTCGAATCAGACCCCTCATTAGTCGATAGGTCCGGTATTCCCCAATACGCATCAGGAAATACCTGGGCACTGCGTCGTGAAAGCACCACCACTCTAGCACAGGAGCAAACATGAGTACGGCAGAACGAGCATCCTCCCCAACGCATGTAACCTTAATCTCTTGCAGGGACATTTCGAAGATATCCATAAGCAAGGGCGGGCGATTTGTGTTGGCGGTTGGGCGGACGGACAAGATGAGTACTATCTAAGCGAGCGCCCTCCCACGGTTGGCGCTTAGCCGTACGAGAAAATTTTTCGTTTGCCAGACCCCCTAGATTGCAGAACGGCACTTCCCCATGCCTATGACAATCAGCAAGCATTCCTTAACATTGATAACAAGTTTTTTTGAAGGAAGGTTCTCCCCCAAAACTTTCGCCTTAGGGATCATTTCAAGGTTTCGCGTTGGTGCTGTGACATTCACTGACATACGATGCAAGTAGGTTTCAGCTTCGTCATGAAAGTATCAACTCGCAATGGGCAATGCCACCACACTACGTTCGCGCGAAGTGGCGGATTTCGCAGGATCCGCATTTGACCAACGATCGACATTGCACGAAGCCTCTCTGCCCTATCACTTACAATAGGGCAGGGCCTGAGTTTTTTACTCAAAGATACGGCCCCCGGTTTTATTATTTCTGCGGACCTAGGCGGCATGGGGGGACACTTCTTCCTGGAGCCAGACTTGTGGCAAGTGGTAACACAGAAGTAACTTACCGCAACCGCGCGCGGAGCGCGCGCGAAAATTTTACCCTTTCGGACATTTACCTCTAAAAGGCAGGCACTCTTTGGATATAAACTTCTTCACCTAAACTTTGTATCATGTCTTTGACGAAAATTGTGGCGTTTCCTGGCCGAATCTTCGATGGCAATTTTATGGGGTTTCCACCCGCACCGTGTGCCGGCCCTCTTAATATGTGCACCGTGCATGCAGCCAACTTTCAAAAAAGGGGTGGCACCCATAAATTGATTGCCGATACTACTATTTTAAATTTGCAGATAGAACATATTCGGCCAAAAAACAAATCACAGGTCCTGCCAGGTGGTTAGACTTAGACCGTCGCCCAACATTCTTCCACCTTCAAAGCAAAAGTTAAAATTTTGGGCATTCCATTCAACATTCAGGAAATATTTGAACTCCACCTTTGGGGACAGCGTTCATTCATTGAATTTTGAAATCATGTTTTTCTGGATCACCAATTTTTGGTGTTCTGGTGCATTTCGATGCCGCATCGTGTGCCTCATAGTGATTAGTAGGTGCACAGCTAGTGCACTCACTTTAAACAAGTAGTCGCCACCATGAATATAAATAAAAATCCACAGATCCCGCCAGGTGGTAGACTACACGTCGTCTCAACCCCCTCACCTCAAGGATAGTGATTTGTTTGACAACGTTCCATGAAGGAGGAAACCACACAAGTTGGTGAAGCCCAGTCTTATGTAAAACGATAGGGAGATGGAGGAGATCCTTTTCAATGATAATTTTAATTGATAACGTAAGGAACCTCATATGTCTGCAGAAGGCATATCATATGTGGGATGAACACATCCGACACACGAAATACCGCGCGCAACGCGCGAAAAAATTTCGGAATGGAGCGCAGAATTCACTCAACTTGATCAGTTAGGTCATCATGGCATTTGTGTTTAACATGGTGGCCGATGCGATAGTCGGATACAGGCAGAGAAATTAGCAGTCGGGCTCAAATATTGGGGGACAAAATGCATTGCGTCCCCCCAACCCAATATTGGGGGGACCGCCGTCCCCCCCCCCCCACCCCGCACGTTCCCCTCCCCCCCCCACCATGATCGCCGCCCTTATCCTAAGGTTGTGTTCCTATCCATATATTCCACGATTGTTAGTCTGTAGGATAGATGATTACGCCTGATCTTAAAACTACGAAGCGGTGAACTTGGCATTCCCATATAAAGATATGAGGCGCGCGAAGCGCCCGAAAATTTTCAGCTTCAAAGAGGAATTTTCAATATGAATAAAGTTTGGAAATATATACTGTCGGGGCCAAAAGCCCTCGTCGGTGGTGTGTACATTTAGCATACCCACTCGCGGCTCCCCCACAGGGGGGGCAAGGCTTCCCCGGACGGGGGGGGGGCGGCATGGCCCCCGCCATCCCCGCTGGCCCACCATGTAGGTAATGAGGCAGACCTCACCGACAGTCAGTCACAGGCAAATACCATCCATTAAGGATAGGACGATCAAGTTACAAGCGCATGGGCGTGTGATGGAGCTCCAATTTTTAAAACGTCCAAACACATTTGTTTTCTCGTCTCCGAGCCCGATATCAAATGTTGCCGGCCAGTTTCTGAACCATTAGTACCGTCTAGTAGTTTGTGGTGCACGTTACACACAGAACTGGGTTAACGCCTCTGTGACATGGTACTCCTCCAACCATGTTTCAGTCTTCTAACGCGGAGTTGAAATTGAAAAACTGACGCTAACATTCAATGGACGACTTCGGGCACACGCGCAGAATCTGGAGTAGCTCCTTACTTGCGGAAACAGGAACCCGCACACTCTCGGGGAATTCCACGGGTAGGCTTTCTTTGGCTTGCGTGGAGTGATCGCCCAGTGGATGCTGTGGTGGGAACATTGCCAGCGGAATTCCCAAGACGGTTTAGGGGTTCAGTTCTGGGTACTTTTGGGCTACCCTGGTGTTCTTTGATGTA
This sequence comes from Sclerodactyla briareus, assembly GCA_026419785.1. NCBI lineage: Eukaryota > Metazoa > Echinodermata > Holothuroidea > Dendrochirotida > Sclerodactylidae > Sclerodactyla > Sclerodactyla briareus. The sequence goes on from JAODTK010000917.1 coordinate 23,825, forward strand.
CCCACAAGGAGATCCTCCCGCTTGGCATACTCAGACAATCCCAGAAGGCGATGAGAAAAGTTATTATCTATCTTCCAACTGGAACCAAATATATTCAGGACTGGAACGAGAAAAGGTGGCCGGTAATGTGGCTATTTGTGGTCTCTGCGTGGTGACATGCTCGGTGATCCACCTATGCGAGGGGGACTGTATTCCTACGCGGAAGGCGAGGGGTCTAGTCAAACTCAATCGAATCAGATAGGGGTAGTTTAGGATGTCAGGTAAATGACAGTTATTGGCTGTTAGGTAACTGAGCTCAGGCCCTCTTCAGTGGTTTCGCCTCAAATATTTCGTTTGTACAGTAATAAAAGTGGAGGCATGGTCTAATTATTGATGAATATCATTGTCAAAAATATTATTGGGACTTACAAAACTGGGTGGGGGGGGGTGTATGTACAGGCCACCCCCCCCCCCACCTCAAAAGTGGGGGGGCATATCCCCCGATCCCTCCGCGATTTACGCCCAGTGCAACTGCGTAATCTCGCAGTGTATCTGGCGATGAAACGAAAGGAGGAGGGGTGGTTGCCAACCTCACCTCCTATAGCTACAGATCGGGGAAGGATGCCAAACTATTGGCTTGGAGGAGACCCTAACGGGAACCGACCATGCTGCGTA
>JAODTK010000918.1:0-12939 GCA_026419785.1 Sclerodactyla briareus
TAACCATAGCTCCTGTGACATTTTTACTGCTGTTGTTTATGAGCTCATGTATGTGGCCCCTAATTTTGCATATTTTGTTTCGCAATTTCCTCCCCCCCCCCCAACATCCCAAAACCCCCCCCCACCCACCACCCACCCCCCCCCCCTTGGCTAAATTTCCCAACCTCGTTCGGTAGCGGTCCTTAACATTTTCTGATCTGATTATTCTGATTTTGATTAGGTTGATTTCTTTCCTCTCTTCTTACCGGTGGATGCGTGCCCCAACACCCCCCTCCCCCACCCCCCCCCCCACCCGATATGTGCCTATTGCACCATTTTTCACTACATGTCTTACTGTGCCTGTGGCTGTTTTGGCTCATATTATGTTAATTATATGTCAAAAATAGGCCATTAACGATCCACGAATGTGGCAGGTTTTCCTACAATAATACTTTTTGTCTGCGATGGGATAGGTTATTGTTGTGTGGTGGGGGGTAGGGGGTGTTTCTGGCCGGCAGGGAGGCTGTTTGGCATGTCTGGCTGCTTGGAAAAAAGGCAATGAATACTGAGGGGAATTTTTGATTTTGAAAGGCACAGATCCCAGGCTGCTAAGCAATTTAGAAGCATTTCAGTGGAGTTTTGGGTCAGATAAGTGAGTTGACTGAGCGGACAAACTTTATTCAATTTGGGTATTTTATGGAGAGAGGAGGTGGGGGGGGGGCATAAGAAAAAAAAAGCAATTTAAGGACTTTTGTATTAAGAGTCAAACTTAATGGTCAGTTTTTTAGGAATTTCAATGAATTTTCATGTGTTATATGTGAAATATTTGAAGATTCGTTTGACATGACAATGGTCTGCTGAACTAGTTGTTTGTTTGTGTAGTTAATAATAGAAAAACACCGACCGCCCAACTGGCGAGACACTTTTGGGATCGCCTTGTTGAGAGTCATATGAATGAAAAAATGTTTCTCTTTCCTCAGGATAAATTGGATGATTACATGATAGATAGTCAGTATCCTCATTGGCAATTAGGACGACGTCCAAATATAATCTCCGAATCATTTAAACTTTTCGAGGGTCCAATACCAAAATGCTTTTCCTCCCAAAAAGAGTCAGTAGGAGGAGAATCATAATATTCGGTCATTGTTTCTAATTGACCAATGGTACCTACAGGGTGTTTTCCCCGAGTATTCAACACTCGACAACACTAACACGTGACTGAAAATCATCTTGAAATTTGTTGGGTTTGTGAAATGTCAGTAATTAACGCATTTTTGACCGCTCATTGACCCTCTCGACTTTAACTACCTTAAGACGGCCCCCACAAGGGAAGTGGTTACCAATTCAGCTGCTTCTGTGAAAACCGACTTTCCCACTTCGTTTTTTCCACTCCATCCACCTTCGCATCGCCCGACCAGGCGCACGCACATCCAGGACGTCTAATGGGAAGCGTGCTGGACAGAATACGAATATAAAATTAAATGCTACCATATATATCCATTTTCTGGTAGTCTATATCATTTTATGGTACATATTTCACAGCCAATGGAAGGCAGGAATATATGGTAGGCATTAAATCGAATTTATTGTAGCAATTTTTTTAAATTATATCGAATTTAGGGTAGCATTAAATCGACTATATGCTAACATATATTCGAATATATGCTACCATATATTCGAATATATGCTACGATATCTTCGAATATATGTACCATATATTCGATATATGCACCAATATTCGAATTTTGGTAGCATAAATCGAGTATATGCTACCATATATGTTCCTGCCTTCCTATTGGCTGTGAATATATGCTACCATAAATGGAATATATGCTACATAAAATCGAATTATGGTACCATTTACATCGAATATATGCTTACCATATATTCGATTTAATGCTTCCTAGATTCGAATTAAGTCTACCATATATTCGGCCAATCAACTACCTTGAAAATATTAACCAATCACTATTGTCATTTGCTACCGCAACCGTAACATTATGAGATTTTTTTCCGCACAAGTTGGCATTTGCTCTCTGCTCTCGCTATATAGTTAGTGGACTGCCCGGCGCCGCGCCCGTGTGCATTGTCAAATTGGCGCGTCCAACAGATAAGGAGGAATTTCTTTCATTTGCGTCGTGAAATGAATGACTGCTGTCGGGTTTTGACACTTATACCAAGATGGGAATGCTGCAGAACATGACAATCAGCGAGAAGGTTTTTTCATTCACTCGAGATGTTTTGACTATACTAGTAATTCTGAGAAGAGCTCTTCAGTATGTCAAGACAAAGCTGTTTTCTATCTCTCACATCATCCCGAACATCATTTAAATCGTTCTGTGCCCGTTAAATGGAAGGAATTAGGGAGGATTATCACCGTCCTCTTGCACAGCCTGTTGCATATGCATTAATGCCTGTAACGTACGTAGCTAGCCACGTGTTTCGGACTCACGCGGCCTAATATACGACGCGTACGTACTACCAGTCATATATTGGATACCGCATGCATTACCATGTTCATATGCTCGCACAAACCTCGTTACCAATTTTTTTTTACACCGGAATAGACTGATTCATACAAGGCAATGGGAAGGCAGGAATATATTTAGCATTAAATCGAATATATGCTTACATTATTTCGGATATATTGGTAGCAGATTCGCATTTCAATGCTACCATTAATTCGAATGTATGGTAGCAATATTCGATTTAAAGTGCTACCCTAAATTCTAATATATGGTAGCATATATTCGATTTAATGCACATAAATTCGATTTATGCTACATATATTCCTTGCTTCCCATTGGCTGTGATGGAAGCACGAATGAAGACAGAACTAGGAAAAGAGACGAACATTAAAATTTGGAATGAACTATGTAGTAGGTGGAGGACATGCACTACCATGAGATAAAGTGTTCTGTGATCTGTTGCATATAGGACATCTTCCTGTGAACCTCGGAAATTTGGCGCGCGTTGCCGGCTCTCGTTAACTTATTGTACCTCCACCTCCTACTGCAAGGTCCCCCGAGGCAAATGTGAAGTATACACGCAGCCATCCTTCGCTATATAGCCTACGGTATCTTCCTCACTCTCACAGCTTCCACATGGCATCTTCTATGTTCAGAAGACCTAGCCACTCAAAGTCGCATCTCAGGCCAGGTGAAAATGCAAAATTATTTCCAAATAGAATGATTGTGAAAGTGTGCTATTGCCTTGTGCTCAAATGCATCTAAGGCCACCTGGAAATTTAAACCTCCACTGGCCCACCATCAATCTCACCCCCTAAATCACGCAAGCCCCCCGCCCACGCCTAGAAAAGAAATTCCCCGGCTACGCCACTGGTTGGATCCCCCATTCAAAACTCTTGCATCAGCCCCAGGGAACGGCTCCGCCTTCTTACATTGTTTACGCAAATGGGTATTAACTTTAACCGATGGGAAAATTATGAAGGGGCCTAAGTGTAGTCGCTGTGGTGTGGATGAAGCTATATAGCCTTTGGTGGATGCTTTACACTTGAACCTCATATATATGCACCTGGGTCATGAAGAATGAGGCGGGCTGGACAACAATGAAAGGCAGTGAAGACATCGCGTGATCAGTAAATTGTCATTGAACCTCGAATTGTCCGAATACAGTCTAAGCGAAATATCAGCTGGTCAAAATTGGGAGACGACATGCACTAAGCGTCCATCTCAACCAAGTATTGAGAGTGCCGCCCCCCCCCCCCATGGAAGCCCGCCAATGGTGTCTCATACACACACCCGATCGGGGGCTCTTCCATCCAGGCTAAGAGCTTGAGTGGGATGCTAAAAAATGTACAGACCTCAACGAAGCCTCGCGCAAGACGGGCTATTGGATATCTAACCTCAATTATAATAGCAACATTTCCTATACTAAAACTGAAAGATTTCTGCACACAATTGGGCGTCTTGTTAGGTATACGCGTATACACCACAACACATTGAGGGGAAATCGAATCCAATGATTATATTGAAAAAAATGGAAAAATGTTTCTGACTGAGGGGTGGGTGAGTTTCGGGTATCTTCGATCAGTCACTCAGGCGCGGATCCAGATTTTTGGGGAAATAAAAATAAAAATGACATTCGAGATAAAGTGATTAGAATATCATGGACGTCGTGGGGAGGAAGGGCGGGGGGGGGGGGGGGGTGAGTGGTAGGGTGAGTTGAACAGTTGGACTGCTTTTTCGTCTGGAGCCACGTTTTGACCCCTCCCTTTTGAAAGGCCTGGATCCGCCCCGAGAGGTCAAGTCGGTCAAGTCAAGGTCAAAGTCCAGAATGCCTGACCCGACAGTATTTTTTTATTTTAGTTCAGTATGCCAGCATTCTTATAGGAAAAACATTCATTTTTGTTGCTTATTGCTTGTCATCGTAGCATTTTCTCATAGCTCCACCTCCTTAGGCAAACCTATACACTAGCCTGGCCGGCATGCTCAGCTTCCGACACCCCCCGTCTCACAGAGCAGAGCATAAGTGGAACCCTTACATCTGCTGTCATGGTTTCTTTACTATGACTCCCCGCATGCTGGCATGTGGAATGGGTTGCCCCGTGAATTCAGTGAGTCTGTCTCTTTAGCTACATTTAAGTGTAGCTTAAACCTACTTGTATCATGGGTAATAGCGCTTTTTTAGTGGGTTTAGTGGGGGCACACACAATACGTTCTCGAGTAGCATGCGCTTTAGAAATGCTTACTTTATTAATTATTATTATTATGATTATATTATTATTATTATTAATTATTATTTATTAAGATAAGATAGATCAGATTAAATAGAGAAGGAATAAATAAACTTCATTACACCACAAGGGGTATTGCTGCTCGTATAAAACCATTTGAATGGTAAGAATAGATTATAATTACATAAGTCTGAACCATGTGGACAAATACGACATAAAAACGAACAGAGATATGGGAACAAAACATTGGCCCTGTGAGAAGATGGCGACAACCAACTAACGACGTAGCGTGCAATAACTACCACAAACAAGGTTCCTGGCCCGATTTTGTGTGCTCAAGTGTGAATACAATTTTTCGAGACTGTATAATATGGCATCCTCTGTACTGCGCATTGGACCTGCAGGCTAAATTGCATTGGATCTAGGTGATTATCCACTTCAGCTTGCAGAGCTTCAGGGTGAATAGCTCACAAACTTTCATTGCTACTGAAGTCAGAGCAACAGGTCGAAGGTCATTCATGTAGATATTTGACTTCTCAGCACTGGGATTATGCACGATCGTTTCCATGCAGTGGCCACAGTCTGGTGCTACAGGCAGATTACAATCTGGCAAATATATCGGCAATTGGCTGTCACATACCTTTACAGCCTGTGTAGGCCATTTGGCCCTGCGGCCTTAGATGGTTTTAGTTGAGCAATTCATGACGAACTTCATCTGCGGTTACAGTAAAAAATGCATCACACTACACGTCATTCATGGATAATAATTATGGCATTCACCGGCCTCTTTGGAAGATCAATGTCATCAAATCTATTGAAAATAAGTTCAGTTCATTGGCATATTCTTGATGTTTTGTTAGATTCGCTCGTATAACCACTCATCAGTCGCATACCAGTCCAGACATGTTTCATATTATTCTCTGTGAAATGTCCCTCGTTCTTACGTTTGTATGTGCTTTTCCTTCTTCATTACCTTCTTGGGCTCGTTTTTGGCCGTCTTTCCAACCCGTTCTCATCCCCTCGGCCTAGAATTCCTTCTTGTTGATGATGCCTTACCTTTACATAATCTTCATCTATCTCTATCTATCTATCTATCTATCTATCTATCTATCTATCTACTCTCTCTCTCTATCTATCTATCTATCTATATGTCTGTCTGTCTGTCCGCCTATCCACCTACAGTGTCCATGCTCGCCTTATGGCCCTGGAAACTATAGGATTCTAGATGCTCTTCTAGTACAATCTGAGGCTCATTTGTGGAGCATTTATCGTGATTTTCGTTGACAATTGTCTGCATCATCACAGACGTCTATGCAGCTGACATGAGAACAGTGTCACGACCACGTATTTCAAAGATCCGGAATAATAATCTAAACAGGTAGGGGAAGGGTTAAGGCTAGATCAAGTCGACGATAGTCACCGGACTAATTCACAAGAAGGTAGCTGACATGTAAAAATTGCATATCGGTGAAGAATTGGGCTGGATCTCGGAAAATAACCACCCCCCCCTCGAATCCGTCCTGTCTATGTCCCTGCTTCGCAGGGAACGTCAAAACCATACTCAATGAGATATCGTATCCAGTCAAGTACCTGTTACCTACGACCCGTTATAAGAGCTTGTGCAAGGTTCGATACATCAGGAAGCGGAAAATGTTCACACAAAAATAGGAAACCTGGCAAATTCGAACGATGAGAGGACCAATTTCACGTCCTCTAAAACAAATACGTTTTGGAACTTTACACTGGGCAAAAAAAACAAAAATCATGGTACGCTAAGCGTCCCCATGCCTTGAAAATGATTGCAGTATTCAATAGTTTTAGTTTTATTCCCTCTCCCTCCCCGAACCTATTTCCAGAGATCTGTGGGGGTTACAAAATCCAAACTTTTCTGTACGTTTTCGCGCCAATGCAGACCAACTTTGTCTCCTGTAAAGATGAACCTTCGATAAGGGGTGGGGGCACGTTTCATTATTCATTTCTATGCTCGGAAGTGTTATTTCCATAAGGGGGGGGCAGGAGCTTCTGCTAAAGATCGTGTGCACGAAACGAAACACAAAACTCGACTATGACACTCGGTTGGTGGCATACACCAAAGTTCTATATTCGCACCCTATTTTAATTTCGGGGGCCCGATAGACTCAGATAGTCTCGCTTCTGGGGAAAACCGCAGACACTGTATATAACTGAATAGTAAAAAATTTATGTGATCCTAGCCTCTTAGCCCCTCTGTAAAGCTATCACTTCGGTGTTGGGTTTTGTCTATTGGTCATTTTCCTGCCAGGAAGGATCATTCCATGTTCAAGGGGTGCCCAAACCAAATCTTGCCTGGAGATCCGCGCCACCTATAAGGGGCGCCTTTCGCTTCAGATATAAATTTAAATCTTGCACCTCTCTTTGGTAAAAAGATATTCTAGTCTGAATTATAGACATCTGACACCCCCTGTCATATAGTCATGACGACTATGAATTTCTGATCTAGATATCTGCGTTAGCGACACTTTGTTGTAAATTCCACCGGACAAAGGTGGTCTTCCAATTCCACGGTCCATCGATCGACAAATACGCCAATGTTTCAGCGGACCTGCAAGGGGTGATGTGGAAAAACCCCGAATCTACAAAGGCAACGCCGATTGCTTGGCGGAATTGAAGCGAACATGTTATGCGTTTTGTTGTCGTTAACATCAGTTTATTGTTCAATGTCCAGTTTCTAACTGTTTCACGATATAGGGAGCTTGTTCTTAAAATAGAGGGGGCTATCCCTCTTCAATATACCACGGTCGAGCATAATTACCACATTTTTTAAGGCAAATCACCTATTGGTTGAGGGGTCATCCTGCCTACTGAGGCTGTACGAGGTGAACAACGTCAAACCCTGTTTCAACAGGCTACAGTTGATGGATGTCTGCCTGTCGTATAAATATATCCTAAAATGCACTCCTTGATGGATTTATTTCACTTGAAGGACCTACACATGCATGCCCTATAACAGATCCTTTGGATTCTCAATAACATCTGAACATCTCAGAATGACCTGCGCATCTGCAGCAGCTTATCTCCGATCTTGAGGTTGTGACACTCTTAGGCGAGATTCTATAAGTGCGTATCGGGTGCTGTAAAAACTAAACAAGACCCATAAATGTCAAATGCACCTACCTAAGCGGTGGTTATTATAGGGTGTATTGTGTATGGCAGAGATGGAGGAACGTTTTTCCAAAGAAAAATTAAACATCATCAACCGCAAAAAAAAAAAATCATCATCCGCAAATCTTGGGGCAGATTTTAAATATAATGGAACGAGTCCCACGTAGCAAAATTACCCATGTCCAGTGCGCGTTGACGCCACAGAGGAGCGCAAATAGATTCTCTGGAATATCTTGTGGACACACATACGAAGAATGTGCTTGATCTATTTAGGTGGTGGGTCGAGTTATCACTGTCACAAGACGGGCGTCATTCGCAACAAACACACCAAACACACACACTACACACACACACACACACACACCACACCGCGCGCGGCACACACACCACTGGCATACTGCATGGGATTCTGGGGGTACCTTGCTGGTAACATAACTACTGGTAAATTCCGAGAGGGACGGAAACTCTTCCATAAACACCGTGAATTTGTGTAGTTGATTCTGCTACTTTCGAGATGTATCAGGACTTTGTCAGTACGTGTTATATTCACTGATCTATAGGGGATTCTGGTTAACACGTGTGTGTTACTGTTCATCGAACGATTACATATCAAACAATCGATTCTCAATTTTTGCAGAGTCACTGAATGACACATTATTATATATTTGATTAACCGAAAGCATATTTCTGTTTCGGTTGACTTTGCGAGGCGTTAAGAAATTACAGCGAATTTTGCGACCGGAATTAATTTAGTTCTCAGAGAGCAATAGCAACACTGCTGATATTATCGGCGGAGTGATTGTCCCCTGGAAATGAGACTCCTGTCAAAAAGATCGCCTCTCGAAACGAGACGTCCACTGTTCGTAAGAAAAATCAATCGTCCTGCTAATGATGAATATTTATCCGGCTGATGGGGTTTTAACATTCGTTCGGGAGATGACGTGTCGGTGTATCCGTCGAGAGGCTTCTTTTAAGAGAAAAAAATGACACAGGAAGATACGGTTTCTGAGATGTCAATCTGCATTCATCTCGGCTGAGTTCAGTATTAGCGAGCTTGTGCGCACAGTGGATTAGAGCTATATACGAGAGGGAGTTAGTCTCCGGTTGCCCGGAGTATAAAATAAGCCCATAAGTGTCGTACAGTCAAATATTGTCTTTAGGTTTAGTTACTTATGTAGCAATAAGCCTTATCATTCACACGGTTGTCACGGAGGTTACACATTTACCCGCTTGCGTCCAGCTTGGCTACTTAGTTGGATATTTATTAGCGGATCCATAACAGACAGAACATGGTGAACTGGGTCACTCAATGGATAACTCGTGTGGAGTGCCGTTTTCTTTCGATGTTTATCGACCGTTTATTGAATTCATGAGAGGGATACTTTTTCATGCCCTCTAATTAGGCACGGTAGGTGATGCTGTTTTCGCCAACAATTTTAATTTTACTTTATAACAAAATTAGCCCCGTACTCATAATCATACGAAGAAGACACAGTGAACATTTTTGCATACAAATCCAGTGACGGAACAACGTTCCCCTAAATAGATGAAAGCAGGCGTCGGCCTAGTTTGTCATGGATTGTTTCTTTTCGTTTACTTAAACCGTTTAGCTTTAATTTACATTGGCTATTTGTGAACTAACGCTTTAGGAAACGGCATAATTAAAATAATAAATATTGATCTGGCGTGCTCTATACGATCCCTACATTATTTGTTACAAGTGTTTGTTGTTTGTGCCGGTGGCCTACTGACCCGATATTTGTTCACTTCATTTGGCGATCGATCTGCGGTGTTCTTTTCATCTTGGCCGTTAATCGTGTTTTACTCAAAATTCCGAGCAAATGCCGTGAGCACGAACGAACTATAAACAAGAATTAATGTGTTAGCCTGACACATTGGTTAATGTGTAAGGTAAGTATAATCCTGTATAGGGTATTGTAGTCAGGTATATCTCGCGCCCCCCCCCCCGCCTCCCCCATACGTCACAAATTCCATCGAAAGAGAGATAACTCACAAGGCAGCATATGAGCTCAACTTGCTTGAGGAGTTTTGGATATTTGGCTCTCTTGCATCTGTGCTAGTTTTGAAGGGAATCTGTACATAACATTCGGCTTCAGGAGCACTGAAATAAATTATGAAGAATTTTCCATCTCGCATAAACTTCTTTCCAAGGGTGTTTATACCATGCACGTTTACCTAACTGAACCAAAGCTTCAGCGTAAAACAGCAATGTTCGGAACAGCAATGATTATCATTGAATACATGCACGTTTTTTTAAAGTACACAATTGAATTAGGTAGACAATAGAGGTAATCAATGATGAGTTGGGCAGATCGAAACCAATTACGGGCATTTGCCTTATTAAATTTAAATCAAAGTACCTATAGCACAGAGGTTTTGGTCATTCCCGAAGCTGAATGGTAGGCTGCTTGTCGGATAGTAAGCGATGGAGACACTTGTGTGACGTCAACGATAGCTTCGACACCGATACGTATATCGTCATATTGCTATACCGTGTAAAAATAGTTCGATTATACTGTGAAACCCATTTTATCCTGAGTCATATAGGAGTCCATTACGCACCAGGTGTGCAATATCGCTCTAGGGGCTAATATGAAACTGAATGGAACACAATGCCGTCGGGGTGTTGTTGTATCGATGGGACACTATGCCCCTCGGGTCATCAGGGACACTATGCCCTCGGCCATCAATGGCGACTCTATCCCCTCGTTCCTTGTGGGAACTATGCCCCTCGGGTCATTCAATGGGACACTATGCCCTCGGTCCATCAATGGAAATAAATACAATTATGGGCCTCGAACATGTGGCTGCAATATCTGCTAAGTAACAGCTGCAAACCTCTACTGAACTGTTAAAAAAAAAATTTAGGTTGTATGTTAACAAGTCATTGTCACTTGGGTCAGGGGGGGTCTGACCCCCCCCCCCCCGTGGGTACGCCACGTATGGAAAACACTAAGCCCTCATTCCATCAATGGGACACTACGCCCTCGGTTTATTAATGGGATAATAACCCCGTAGTCTTATGGGACAATAACCCTTGGTCATCATGATTATGACCACCTAAAGTCTCGGTTCATCAATGGAGATATATGCCCCTCGGTTCCTCATTGGTTGATTGAACAGATGACCAGAGTGACTGGAGGCACGTTTGTACACAAGTTGGCCTGTATCAAGGACAAAGGATTACAGATTATACCTATTTAGCACACTATTTTTGTATTACATTAAATTTACCTCACCATCGTACACTATTAATAACATATGTAAGGCAATAAAATAGCTGTGCATACTTGTGCATTTCCCAAATTGCACCTCATGTGATCCATTCATCATCATTACTGTAGGTTACCTTCTTAGTAGCAATATTATTCAAACCATCTACAGCCTATCTGCCTATGGCTGATTTAAACAACAACGAATAAATTGAGGTGGAATAAATCAACGGATACCGGTAAATTCCCTTCTTTAAGTAGGCTATTTGGAAAACAGCCATGCTTTTAGTCGATCGAATACATAAAAGTTCATATTTGAAAGAGAACTCAATCATTATTCAACGACTTCTCTACAAACTATAGAATATATATCATAAATTATCAGGAATAAACTATTGAGAATTGGGATTTTCCTCTAATGTTACCACCTATTGGATATACCGTAATTCCCGATTCTTTCCTTCATGGTCAGTTCGGCCCGTAGTCATAATTTTTATTTCATTTCCAAAGCAAAGAACGCACTCCTAACAAAAAGATTAGTTGTACTGCCTCTTTCTCACAAATATCTATCGCATGAGTGCTACTTTTTACTGAAGGTATTAGTACATAACTAGAGTATGCGTTCGAACGATATAGAATACCAAGGCAATGCCATGTTAATATAAACGTCGGAAAAACAACAGGCCTGATGGAAAAAAACCTTCAAGATACCGATGATAAATTGAACTTTAGTCGCCCCACCGCCACATACGCATTTTTTTATGAATTAGACGATTGTTCGGTTTTACCTGTGTCGTTTTCCAATCCAAATAAGAGAATACCTTCTTCGGAACACAGAAGGCAATTTCTATAAGTCGTGTTACATATTACGTTATGTAATATTGGGAAAACAAGATACCGACATAAGGACTATACCAACATTTGACCTCGTTAAATCTAGCATTCGGCGCGCTTGACGGGTATTAGGAGAAACTCCGTCATACCAATGAGGAATACACTATATAAAGTCAAAGTAATATTTATAATCCCTCCCAATTCGAAAATACGCGAGGATTTCATCCCTGAAATTATTATCTATAAGCGCAAACTAGAAAAAGGGGGCCCACGACGACGCTCAGAGGTTTTTTAAAACAGGTGATATACCATGATAGGGTTGTAGAGGTCAGCATTATCAGTTACAGGCTCAAAATTGCCTGTCAGTTAAGGTGCCGATAGTGGTAGTTGTCCATTAGGAGGTAAGTGAAGAGGAGGCGGGCTGGACCCGAAAAAAGGGCCTACTGTATATCTTCTAATTATTTTAAGTACTCTTAGCGTCGGCCGTGGTTTTCACTCCTTTTTCTAGTTTTCGTTTTGTAGCGAATTTACAGGGCTGATCCCTCACGTTTATCGATTGAGAGGCTGGCCAGGGATGAGGCAGGACAGCCTCAATCTACCATACAAAAATATGATTCAAATAAATATCGAACAATCACTTGCATGGCTTATCATGAGCCAACGACTTGATTTTTTTGTTATATTCCATTGAGCGCACAAACACAGAGTGCAAGATGTGTGCGTGTGTGTGTGTTTTAAGTTTTTTTTTTTCATTGGGGCTAATTTAAGCTTTGCAAGTGAATGGCGCGACTGCTTTCAGCGGCAGAGTGCGCTTATCTGTTCCCAGGATTATCTATAGTGTATCCCGCATTCACTCATATCAACTGAAATTGAATCCCCCACCCCCCAAGGAAAATCAGTTATATTTGATTCCATATCACTTTTGTTAAATTATTCGCAGGTGGAATGCTCTTTCCAGAAGATGGATACTGTTCTATTCAGCTGCAAGTGGTTCGCATTCAAGTGTTAGCTGGTTAAATTTGTATTGAAATTATTGCAAAAAGCATGGCGTTATAT